>MU228145.1:28862-48728 GCA_018584345.1 Thuja plicata | reverse complement strand
GATCGCCACACAGTGAATGTTTAAGACTGTTTAACCATAATGTTGATAAGTCAGTCGATATTAATCGATATCATATTTCAATTTAATATACATTGAATATGTATATTAATATATATAATAACATTATTATTATTATATATATTAATATATGTAATGTATAAAATATATTATTTCATATGATTTGTTTAATTCAATGTTATAAAGAAATAATCTTTAAATATATATATTAATATATATAGTAGTAATGTTCATTATTATAATATATATATTAATATATTATTTATCATTTTATCTGATCGAAGCTATAAACATTAACAGAGGGTTTTGGCAAATTTTTCCACAAAAATCACGGTTTCTTGCAGTTGTTATAAAACACACCTAGACTTGCTAGGGCAAAGGCCTACACAAGGGTTTGCCGAGTTTTCCTCAAAATCGTGGTTTCAGTTTGAGAAGTTGTTCTAAGTGTCTTTGGCTACATGGCGGGAAAGATTTGTTACCTAACACCAAGTTGGAAGGATTGTGGTTATTTTGGTCAAATCCAAAAATTCTGCAGAATCAGGGAGGGTCTCAGTAGTAGGCTCATGTCGCATAGTCTTTTGAAGAGAAGGGGGCAGCCTTCTATGCTTTTTCTATAGGTAGTATGATGACCATTAAGGGAGGGTATTAAAATAACAATGTAATGTTTCTAATGGTCATCTTTAGGGAGTTTCGTTTTATTAGTTAGTTTCTATTTTCGTATTCAACTAATGATTGTTTCGTTTAGAAACATCGTCTTGTACTTTTCTATTTAAGGAGACTTCGTCTCCATTGTTTAATATCAAACTATCAAGTTTTATAACACCAAGTATCATCACCAAACAAACTACATATATAGATTGTAACAGAAGAAATCACAAGGCAATCCTCGCTCACCACACTCCCCTTAAATGAATAGGTGGATTGGTTTCTAATTAACATATACATTACAATAGTCTTGGTTATTGAGTTGCGCTAGTCACCATGCCTTTGCATTTGTAAGTACCTAAACCTTTCCATAAGCAATTTGAATGATCATTGGAAGAAGGAATAGGACACATAAACGCGACTTAACAAACAAAAAGAAAGTTGGTCTTGCTTTGAGATGGTTTTGAACAAGCAGACGGACATAGCAGTTACAAAAAAGTGTTCTAAAGACTAATAGATATGAGGCTTTTGATTGCTTTGTCTCAAGGCACAAAGAGGCTTTACTCCGGGGATTCTACCATTCCCAAGATCCTATTAGATACCTCGATCACTAGACACCATATGGCATAATTAGAGGTTATTTGCAGAATTCCATTTCCTATGGGGCCAACAAAATATAACTTGCAATCCATAATCAATCTCCCTTACCCAAGAGTCAAAATTCAGCAATTTTGCCCAAAGAAAGACAACATGGCCAGAGTTTAGCATATCCTTTCAGTTGCTGCAAAAGAAGGCTGATATAGAGATATTAATTAAACAATTGGTTAATTTACTTGTTGCAATGTGCAATTGCCTAAGGACAATGTGGGTGATAATGAATAGGGCTTAACAAATCCTAATTTCAAAGATGAGTATTCAGGTGTCTAAAGAGCCTATATGGTTGCCACTAGATTAACAGAAACAGTCAAGTTCTCTCCAAAAAGAATCATAAAGAGAGTTTTTCCAGGAGTGAAATCAATTTTGAACACAATAGAAGAACGTAAATACACATCCTCAATTGGAAGATATATCATTTACAAGAGTGACTTGAAATGTTGGAGACTTGTATCTTCCAAGCAGTATAAAAATCAATATAAGGGATCTTAGCTAGCTGATGTTCATTCCAAAAAATGATTTCTTTGGTGTCCATGCATATTATAAAAGATATGAAAATTCTAAAGTTGAATATCAATAGACTTTGTGTTACTTAAAGTTCATTACAAAGACTAGCTAAAAGTGATTTTTCCATATAAAAATTGTCACTGAATTTTGCAGGTACAATTCCACGTTCATGACCAAGTCAACTAATTCTAATTATTTCAATTGCAAAACAGAGTAAAATGATAATCCAATTCTTCTAGCACCAAACTGTAGAATGGAATGGAATACAAAGAAATGAAGTAAATGAAAACAATACAAGATAACATATTGTTAGTCCAACATACATTGTATGAGACTTTAATTCATCAAGTATTGTTGAGGATCAATTAATAAGCACTTGCTCTTTCAATCTAAACTTTCACTGAACCCCCACACCATTTTCAACGAAAGAAACTGTATACAATAAGCAAGGAGAGAAAAATCATCTAGAAAATGACTCCTAAAAGTGAATCTAACTTCTATCATCTCCTCAACATTTTGTTATTTTATTTAACTCTTTTTCGAAAAATTTAAGAAATCAATAGAGAAACAATTGAGGCAATGCTACTTATGATTCCAATCAATTAATTCAGACTTCCATAATGCAGAGAATATTGCACCAAGTGTGATGTAACTGGCTTTCAATAGCTGTCTACTATACATGGATCATTTATATTGAATTTCCTACTTCCTGTTGCTGATTTCAGCCTTTTAAAATTGTGAGGATCATCAGAACTCAAACAAGAGAAAGCACATTTCTATTGCAGTCAAAGATGTTCATTGAGTGGTGAAACCTTTTATCACTTGAAGCTGGTGAATTTCTTAATAGCACCTACAGCTGAACGGTTTAAGTTGTGCTTAGCACACACACTATGAAATGTCAGTTCATTAAAATCAAAGCAACCCTCAAAAAACATGCAACCCAAGACCAATGAACTGACAGAACTTAAAAGGAATGCTAGACATGCAGTTGAGAATTCAAATAAAAATATTGGAAGTGAAAATCTAAAATGCAGAAGTTCTTTCCAGAATCAGATTCATCAAGGCTTAACAGACCTTGTTCAAACATTATCTCAAATTAACTTGTGTCTTAAACAGTTCCCAAAGAGTAGGCTAGTTCTCAGACTGCATTTATTATTGCCCCTATTTCTCACAAGTTGTAGATTAAGTTGTGTTTTTACAAAGAGCACACAATTTATTTTACTAAATGGAAGCCACTTTGTTTATGGTAAATACTAATTATATGGGAAAAGAATAGACAATACCCAAATTTGTAAGCGGATCAACATCATTGTTTAGTTAGCCTATGGAGTATGAGTCATGAGTCAAAAGACGAAGAATTGAAAATTTGCAATTGCTTAACCTGGTTCAGCAGTTTGAAATCTAATTTAATATAATCAAAATTAAAAGACTGTCAAGAATGGTTGTCTGGAACAGAAATTTACAAACTATGGTCTATGACAAAATTGCCCAAGGATTTTCAGACTTTGTCACCTTACCTTCTGTGCTTTTACATGTAAAGTCTGGTCGACTTGATGCACCCCATCTGCCAAGAAAATCCCAACAAATCATTATAAAGAGCAGTTTTCAGAGTAATCATCATGACAAGTTATCAAAGCATATTATGTGATCTTACAAAATCTTTATGATGAAAGATTATCTGTGAGACATGAAATCTGTTGACTTACAAGTTTTAATATAAAAAAATTGATGAACAAAATGCAATGATAAGCACATTAGCCACATGTGAAACATGTACTTAGCCTCATCCAAGCAAAAACTTCACAGGAAACTTTTGATTAACCAGTTTTTAACCATTGTTATGAAAAAGAGATTCATCAAAGCACAATCCAGCTTTTTACATAAGATTTCCCTAAGTAACCAAATTCAAAAACGTTTGCAAATATTAATCATTACAATATTTAGATAAAAAATTATAATTTTTTTCCTCACACGTAAAATTGAAAGTTATATGATATAAATAAAGTTTTAAACTTTGTGCCAATATTTTCCAACCATTTATTTTTCTTAACATTTCATCAAAAATTAGATTTATCAATCAGTATGTAATGTCTCCATTTTTGGGTTATCTTGCTTTGCGGTTGACTTTGTCCTTCTAGGTGTGCGCCAGCAGTATCAAAGTGGTTATTTGATGTTACCAACTTACCATCAAGTCAGGACTCAGAGAGCACTTTCCAAGGTTATTTCCAGCTTCCAGTGTGCTCTCCAAGATTCTTGGAGAGAGCATGTATTTTTAGTCACCCAGTTGGATTCAATTATCATCATTCATCATTGGTATCACTCCTGTCCAATCAGTTTTCACTTCTGATGCATTTTGACCTTTCCGCAACTCAAGTTCAATATTGAGCTATATTATAATATTATATTTACTAAGGTTGCCATTTCAATTGAAGTAATTTGACAGGCACCTCAGTTACCAATATAATAGTTCGTTGGAAAGAGAAGAGAAAATTTTAAATGTTGGAATGTTAACATTGTGACTAGAGTGCCCAGAATCATTAAATATTTAATTAAATCGTTTTTAGGGAATGTAAGATTAATTAAATTATAAAGTGATTTAATAAAGCACTTTCTGAAAAAATCTTAGGATGGTTATAAAAGAGGTCTGAAGGCACATTTGTTGCATATAGAACATTTAGAAGCTTGTTGTCTTCTCTGTAGAGATTCAGATATTTGTGCCTGTGGCCAGACTCTACCCTACAGCCCCAAAGGTTTATTGGAGATGAGGATGGAAACCTGCTTGCCTCACCAACATGAGTCCACACAGGGATTGACATGGCACTGAAAGTTTGAGCTGGGATGAAAACTCTCATTCATGGTGCATCTTCAGAGGCAAATCCAGACAGGGTTTGCATTTGTATTTAAAGATTAAAGATTAAAATTTTGAAATTGGTGGTCTTTCAAAAGACAAATTTCAGAAATACAATGGTGATCAATTGGTAGTGTTTTGGACACCACTTTGTCGAATAATAATAGGTGAAAGGTATGGTTTGAGTCACTTTATTACTTGCATCCCTATATGCCATGGTTTGGAGTTAAACTGTACTGATCCTTGCCTGCTGGGCGACAAGCTTTATCAGTACATGAATTGTGGATTCTGAAGCATATTCACAGATTAATTGCTGGTGTGTGGGACCAATTCCTGTGCAGGTTGACTATAATGCTGGGCACCATGTATGGAGATAGTTGCTACTTGCTGGGTGACAATATCAGAAAGTCATATTGAAAATTCTTGGCATTATTCCTAGACACCAATAGAAAAATATTGCTGGACGTTAGCTTTTTCTGAGTAGGAATATCTGCTATTAAGCTGCATCAAAATAGACTATTGCTGAGCACTCCCATTAGCATACCCTTGTGGCAGTTGGAGTGAATATGTTTGACTTGAAAGAGGAAGTAAATATGGACGTGGTTTTCTTTGGCACTGTATTTCCTATTGCAAGGTTCTGCGGGTAAGAAATTTAAACAAATAATCTCTCATAACCTGCTTTTGCTTACAGTCACAAATTAGATATTATTGTATTTCAGACTGAACATCTATAAGGTAATTTATGCTCTCTGTTATGTTATATCAGTTTAGTATGAAGGAATATATTGGTTGCATATATTGAATAAATAGCAATAGACAACATTGTGTGAGTAATTTATTATTATAAACCCAGGCAAACCATGGTAAACTACAGAACAGAAAAGTTGGAAGCAGTAGTGCTAATTAAAGCAGTGTGCCTCAACCTGGAATAACTTTTTGGTACGGATGAATGAAGATATCATTCAGGGTTCAAGCTCAGAGGTATAGGGTATAATGCAGTCCCAGGGAGCTTTGGTTGATCATTAGCTCAAGCCAATGAAGGATGAAAATCTTGCCCCGATTGTGATGTTGGCAATTTAACAGAGTTATCTCAAGATTGACAACTAGTAATTAAGCACTTAGTGATTTCACACAACAAAGGTCTATCATGGGTGGTAAGTGGACACATAATCCCTCATTCGGAACCTTACCTCCTACAATGCTCCATGCAATTAGAGGAAATCATCAAAAGGATATAATTGGATGGGTCGGAAGACTCTGCTAGGCCAGTGAAGGGTCAAGGCAACAGCAGTTTCCAGGTCTGGAGTTTATAATAGGACCTTCTATAGATGGAGGACAGCTCCATGCTGCTCTAATCGCTGCATTGGGGTTTATCTGAAAATTCCAGATTGGGTGCTCCTTGCTATGATTGATGACCCTAGCTTTGGTAAGGCATTTGGGTGTTTTGATTTCTCATAAAAGCTGCTCTATATCCCCCAACTACTCCTGTTTGGGTTGTTCATGCTAGTCTTTGTCTTTTCTCTAGTGTTCTGACTGGTCTTTCTATGTTTCTAGCTCCTTTGCTTTGCTTGTGCATTTGCCTCTTACATCCCAGTGGGGATTGTTCACACAGGCTTCTTATTTGCTCTTTAGTATATTTCTTCTGGTAATGTTTTAAGGCTGGATCCCCGTAATAGAACCCCAAAAACCCATCAAAAAGGAAGTAAAATAAAAAAATAAGCCGTACACATTTTTTTTACAGTTTTCATGTTCGTGATGTATAACTTCCATTTTTTTTATATACACTAGATTTGACATGAACTTACAAATCTATTTTTTTATTCTCTTTTTTAAAAATATAATGTTGTTTTGAGTTCCTCAGTTTTTGCCATGAAAGATGAGGAATTGAATTCCATTTAAACTTTTACAACACCATGTCAATGCCATGTAAATGGAATGCTGGTATGTTTTCATATCCTCAATGAAAGGATGAGAAGACCTAAGGTCCCAAATCCTAAAGTCAGATGGATTTCCTAGAATAATCCTAAACCCAGTTTTCACCCAAGAATATAAAAAATACCCAGCAGCAATGAGAAGAGCTATTAAGTACTGCAAAGGCATCCCTTCTCTGATATATGTCACCATCTACTGAAAAATGACTAACAAGGACAGCAGCAAAGGTACTTTTCAAAGGAATCCTATTGGCTACTGAATGGAATTTGAGTTCCATGATCACTGAGGGGGAATTCAAAGATTATTATTGCTGCCATTCTTAAAGGGACTGGACTTCTAGACAATTGAAATTCATTATTCAAAAGTGAGCTGTAACTCTTGGCAATTGAACTCCAGTATCTAAGATGTACTGGTGCTGAAAGACAGGTTCAAATAGATATCCTTCGTTCATATTAAGAGTGGGAAATAAAGTGGCAAACCTGCACACCAAACTTGAGTAGATCTTCTCAATAAGAAAAATGATAAAATTTAAAATTGTTAAGACTTTTTTGATGGATTTGTAAATCTTTCTGTACAATGATCATAATGATGTCACACCTTAATTGTCTATTAATGAAAGTCTCGCGTGCTTGAGCCCAATTTTGGTTCTTAGGTGTTGCATTCCTGTCAATGGTGATGATGGTAGCAGGTTGTGAATGTCTATATGTAACTGCAAACACCTGAGTTTGCTTGGATTTTTTCTTGGTAATTGAGAAAGCCAAATTGTCTGTCCAGCATTTTAAATTTTAGTTAAATCTTTCTGTGTAGCTTTAATCTAATACTAGTTTTGATGAGTTATAAGGTTTTTGGCTCCTTTAGCAAGATTTTGTCTTGATCTAACAATTCAAATGGAATTATAGGGTATCACTTTGCTGAATTAAAAATGAGGCCTCCATAATAGTTGTGTAAGGCTGATGTAGAGGATGATTTGACAAAGAGGATTTGCTTAGAAACCAACCAATACTTTGTCAAACTTAAGTACAAAGTGACTTCCTCTCTTTCAATCCAAGAGGAGTGGCCAACAGACAAAAGTTGGAACAAGGTGTGCCTCCCTTGAGGCTTTCTCATGGGCAATCCTACATAAGAAAATCCTCATGGTTAATTGATTGAAGAAGATTGGTCATTAAGGTCTCTATGCGTGTCTTATGCAAGGAGGTGGAATTATCAATAGATCATCTTTTTGAAAGTTGCCCTTCGCTGTGGAATGTTGGAATTGATTAAGAATCAAGTTGGGATGGTCAAGAGCCCCGCTCGACAATATTCTAGATTTGATCAAACGATGGCTGTGGGTAAAATATAAATCAACATTTTCAATTTATTTTGACCATCTGCCTCCCAATGATCATTTGGGAAATCTAGGAGGAAAAGAAATCCTTGTCTATATACTCTTTCCAAGTCAAAATTGAAATTCAATTGTCAAAGTAGTGATGAAATGGTGAAGGATGAATCAATCAAGAAGAAATGTTTTTTGGGATCAAGAAATAATGAAAAAAGGGTTAAATCTGAACATGCCCCCATGTTTGGAGCTTGTGGAGTTAATTCTACTTAAAATCCCAAGATGGGATTTATCTTATCTCCTCCTCCACATGGCCATCTCAAATTAAAATTTGATGGAGCCACTTGAGGAAATCCCAGTCCTCCTAAATTTGGTTGCATTATGTAAAATGAAGTAGGCTCTTTGGATTTAGCAGCATCAAAAAAATGAGCTAACAACAAAGAAAAAGTGCAAGCTCTCATTCTGGGTTTGCAGGTTTGTGCAAATTTTGGACTTTTTTCAACTATGTTGGAAGCAGACTTCATTATCATTGTCAATGCCATCAAGAAGAGATATTATTCGAGCAATAGAGTGTCAAGTACCTTACAAAATGCATGACCTTTACCAGACACCTTAAAGAAGTTCTTGGTTCAACATTGCTACGTAGCAGGTGAAGAAACAGAAACAGTAGCAGGTTAATCACTGATCTTTTTGTTTATAATTTCCTTCATATGTTCGATACAGCCTCTGGATAGTTATATAAATGTAAACAAGTTCATATCTATAAGTTTGTTGGAGTGTAATCCCTAAATGATGAGCAAGGCAGGATAGTAAGTAGATGCTCCCACATGGAATGGATTGAGTTTATTGAATTTACACTACACACCTGACAAAAGAGTTGATGCAAAACCTTGTGTTTATATTTACAAAGTTTAATACAGCTATATGTATTAACGTACCAAAAAACTGAGGCCTCAATAATTAGCCACATCATTAATTAAGAAAAAAACTTAATGCTTTTCCTATAAGATAAGGCACATCAGCAAGGCTTGTTTGACTGTTGTGCTTGGTCATGAGGTTGAAACCCCAGCAGTACAAATTTTGAACAATAAATACAAGGTAAAGTGAAAAATGTTGGTTGATTTTACAAGAGATTCAACTTGATGTGCTGCAGAGATGGATTAGTATCGCCTTGACCTTTACCTCATATTTCTTATTTTCCTATATGTAATGGAATGATATATGATAATTTAATAAGTCTACTACACATGTAAATTGATAGGAATTATTTTTCTATTGTATTCAACACCCAACTTCAACTCAATTAACCATATGTAACCTCAAAATACCCTAATGATACACATAAATTAGAATAATCACTTATCCTTCCTACCAAAATTTTCTAATAGAACATTAAGATTGTGTGATACCAACCAGAACATAAAAAATTGCAAAATATAGTTGTTAGATTACACACCCTAATTGGTCAATAGCAATAACTCTGAATTGAGTGGCAAGTGCATCATAACTACGGAAGTAAAAACCGTGAGAAGCCCCATAACCATGAACCAGCACTAAAGTTGGTGCGCTGCTACCATTGTCACCAGAAGACTCAAAGGTCACTGTATTAATAAATCGTGGCTCGCTACTCGAAGACCTGAACCATGACACCTTTGATCCAGGTGGCCCACTTCCAATGTTGACTTGCTCTTGCACATATGGAGTCCTGAGAAATTTAGCAAAAAGTCAACTTAAATTCAGCAAAACTTCATTCAAATTACATGAAATCTTACAGGAATTCTAAATAAATACTTATACAAATAACAAACGTTTGCAGTGTATGCCGACTACATGAAATATTAAAAGGAAATTCAGTATAAAACTGGAAAAGAAATTTAAGAAGAGTTCCACAAAAAATAGCTCAAATTCTACAGGTACTTTAAGTGATAAGAAATCTTAAAGGAAGTTCTTTTCCATAAGTGGCCTTTCAATATTCCAATGAAATTTTACTTAATTTCCTCTTTTTTGATAAATTATAATACAAGTATAGTATTAAAAGAAGATATCTTTAAATTATCATGATATATTCCAATATGTCTTTCTCAGCAAGGTATCCAACATTTTCTTGAATATATCACGCCTTTCTCAAAATATCTCTGACCAAAATTTTCGCAAATTTAAATGATTTGACAATGTCACAAGGTAATATTACAGTAATTAGTTTTTTTCTATATAAATTAGACCTGCAAGCTTTTAGTCATTCTACTTAAGAAATTCTATAAACAGGATACACCTCGAAAAGTATCAATAGCTGTTACAATTTCTAGCTGCAATTATTGAATAGCAGATAGATCTATTACCAAGGGGTAACAACCACCACTGCCATCATTATTTAGAAAAAAAACAAGCTTATCTACAGTTTTGAAAACACACTGTATGTTTGGGTTTAAAAACCTTGTGAATAGAGAACACGACTGTTGTTACTGTGATTAGTGATTATGACTGTTTCCCCAAATTTACAGTTCATGTTTTGTGATTGTAAATGTTGTATGCAAATTCAACAAGTTACAAGTTCTTCAGTTGAGCAGTAATGTCCCCTTTCTGAAATAGGAATTAACAATAGATAATAATTAATAAAATTAAAATATAAATAAATGAATATTACAAGTTAATTAAGTTTAATAAAAGGTCAAGAGGCATGTAATGAAGAGTTATGGCTCTCTCAACATAAGATATAAAAGGGAGAAGAGTTCATTTGAAAATGGAGATGGATGGAGCAAGGAAAATTGGAACAATAAAATATGGAATAATCAGGTGGGAATTGGGGAAGAATTCAGAAATAAACATGAATTAGAAATAAAAAACAACAATTAAGATTAGTTAAGGAACAATTAGGAAAGTGGAAGAGATGCCACTCTTGGGAAGATATATTAAGAAGTCGTAGAGTGCATTTGAGGGGAACAAGAGTTTATATCAGACTTACATTCGCAGATCTGTGAATAAGAAGATAAAAGGGAATGTCATCAAAGAAAGGTTGAACGCATAATTTTAAGAGGAGTTTATAACAGAATTGTAAGAAGAGTGTATGCAGATATAGAAGAGGAATATATGCAGATATAAAAGAAATGTATATGCAGAGATATAAAAATATTGTAATGTTTCTTTAATGGTCATCTTAGTTGTTTTAGGAAGTTTCCTTTTTTGTCTTCATTTCACAATTGTTTCATTCAGAAACATTGTCTTTGTAAATCTATTTAAGGAGCCTTTCTCTCCTTTATTTAATACATTGATTTACCAAAACATGGTATCAAAGCAGGTCGATGGGGTTTCATAAAATTTGGTGAATTTTTTAAACAAAAATTCGTAGCCTCTTCTTATCTGAAATGAAATCGTTGGAGGTATTTTTGTTGAAATCATTGGAGCTTTTCTCTGCAATTTTGAAGCTTATTTTGGGCGTCATTTAAAAGATTTTTTTTTGGTTCACACAACCTATGCGAAGGGTTTTTAGGCATCATTCTTTAAGGATCCCGTGTGCAGGGTTTTTTCATTGTTTCTTCTAGCTCGTGCGTCTTTGTTTGCTCATGTTTTACTGGCCTGCGCACACTTTGTGTCACGTGGTCTGTTCAGAGATCCCATTTTGCAGGATTGAGATCTCTTCTCTGTCCTATTTGAGCCGTGCGACCCATGTTTTTTTACAGATTTTCGTGCTCCGTGTTTTGGTTTTCCTCCTACACGCGTGTTCGACCTGCTTTCCTGGTCATGGGTTTTCTCCTTTGTGTGCCGGCATGGGTCGCGTTTTTTGTCTACAACTAGTGCCATTGGTTCCTGAAGCTCACTTTTCTCTATATTTGGTCTTCTGCACATGATCTGTATGTTCTCCGAGTGCCATTTTTTTGCAGATTTTTGATGGGAGGATCTCAAACCCGTGGCTCGGGTTTGAGTTTATGCCGCTTGTCTTCTGGTCGATTTCTTTCAAAATTAAAAATCTTTGTGCATTGTTTTATTCGACCTAGGGTTTTGCGGATTTATTTCTGCAATGAACGATTTATTTTGGGTTTTCTATTTTTTGTCTATAAAAAACTAGCATTGGTTTTTCTAATTTTTCTCCTTAAAAAAATAGTGGTGGTTTTTCAATAGCTACTAGGTAAATTACATCCAAAAGAAGATCAGAAAATTTCTTTGGCCGGATGGTAAAGGTAAGGGTCAACAGCATTCTGTAAAATGGAAATGGTGCTGCCTGGACAAGATCCAAGGAGTAGCCCTTGCTACCAAATGGATTCTTAAGGCTATGGATAATCAAGAGCCTTGGAAAACTCTAATCAAGAATAACATTGGGTTGGCTGTCTCTAAAAAGGCTAAGTCCTGGAGGTTGCTTCCCTTTTGTGATTTCTTAGTGGCTATGTTCCACCGAGTTTTGGGGAAGGGGAGGGTGGATGTGTTTTCGAAACGAGGGTACATTTGGGCCCTTTTTTAGGGGACAACAGGTAATGGCTGTTAAAAAAGGGGAATTTTTAATAAGATAGAGAAAATTGAAATATGCATACAACAACATTGATAAAGCATTCACCATAGATATTGTAAAAGCTTAATACATTTAGAAGGATTTGGAAAAGTTATTCATCGTTGTAGAAACTTCCATTGTCAATGTGCATACATATTATATTCAAATTATAAAGAAATGCCCATAGGCTCCAAGTTTCAACCATGAAATGACATAAATTGTAAACAATAAACATGGAACTAAGAAAATATAATACTATATCCCTGTCCATAATCAGCAGATGGTAGATCTAAGAGTCTAAATCAAGTACATTTGATGCCCTAACCTCCTCTTTCAACTGTTCCTCACTCCTTGACCAGCTGCTCCTCTTGCTGCTCTCCTCCTTCATTGCAATGTGAAAATGACTTTATTTTTCTTCTTTTTGGTTATTTTATGCTTAAATTAGGCTCTGGTATTATTTAATGAGGTTTGGGTGTCCTTATGGGCCTGCCCGGCCTTCTTTTCAAATTATAAAACCTGTTTTTTTAAACTGGCCATCCAAAAGTGGCCTAGGCCATAAGGGACAGACAGGGGACTCGTAAGAGTCCTCTGGCCATCCCCGACCCTTCTCAGAGTCGCATTGGAAACGTTTTCAGAATTTTTCACAAATTGGGGACAGGCAAGGTACTGCAAAATGTCATCCCCGTACTGTCCCCGGTACTTGAACAGGGGTACCAGCACAGTGGATGCATCCCCGAGGAGCATAGGTTAGTGGGCAATTTCCCTATGGTTCCTGCAGGATCCATTGTCTTTAAAAGTAAATGGAAGGGTTGGGAACTTGTTAAGGCCAATATCATTAAGAAGGACATTATAAATGGTAACAATTTGATTCATTCTGGGAGATCTATATGGTGGAACCTTATTCATAAAAACAAATTCCTTGCCCTGCTCTAGGGTTGTTCTGTCAAAAGTTGGGTTCTAGAGGCATCAGCTGTTTTGGTGATATCCTTAGGGAGTGGCAGCTCAAATCTTGGGCTTCCTTAAATATTGAGTTTAACCTCCCTCCCTCTAATTGGCGTACTTACTCTGTTTTGAGAGATGCTTGCAATACTTTGCACTTGCCTAAAAACTGCATACAAGATAATATTTTTTTCAAACAGTATATGTGGGCTGATGGTACTAATATTCAAAAAGTTAATGCTAAGATGATTTTTAAAACTTTGGGCAATAATGATTCTTTAATTGATTATCTTAACCAAACTTTCTTTGTCAAATAAGCAATGGCAGGACAGGCACTGGAATCATGTCTCCAAACCAAAGAAAATGTGTTTTAAATGGCTTCTGATATTACAAAAATTACCTTATTTAATGAACCACACTGACACTGATTTATGCTGCATATATAGACAGTCAGGAATGATTAAACATATTTTCTTTGAATGTTTCTTTGCAAAAGAATTATGGAACATTTTTTGCTTTGTCTTAAAGGATGGAAAGGTAACATTATCTGGTCTGAAATTCATTTTGGAAATGTAAATAAATTGAATAAGAAATGTAACTTAGTCTGGCTGATTTTTTCGACTGAAATTCTTTGGTATATTTGTATTTCAAAAAACAAGGATAAGTTCCAAGAGGTTAGGAGGGCCGTTACTAAGCCTTTCAAAGGACTCATTGTTTACACCATTGCTATGTGAACCACTGTTACCATGGAAATTTCAAGGCATAAATTCATGAAATTGCTTGAAGATGGGATAGTGCAGTGATTGCTTAGAAGTCTTATATGGCTAGACATGGGCATTCAGCAAAGAGGAGAACAAACCTTTTTGGCAAGGACTGATGCAGTTACTAAAGAGGCCTAATGATGATGGACTTGGTGAAGGAATAAAGAGGAGAACAAACCTTTTTTGCAAGGACTAATGCAGTTACTAAAGAGGTATACTGATGATGGACCCAGTGAAGGAGCAAAGAAGAAAACAGAAAAAAAGAGAAAAGCGAGATTCAAGTCAAGAAAACTGATAGCATGGGTGTAGAAGTCATGAAATCCAACAGCGAGATGTTGGAAATTGACCCCCCCATTGGCTGGGGGAATCTAGATCAGTTTACTGAAAGTGTCGATTTCTTGTTGCAGCTGACAATTCTTGCTCTTTTTTGTATATGCAATAATTTGTATAAACTGTAATTTTTGTATTGGCAGTGGATCTGTATCAGCTGAAGCATGTGTATATGCAGAGAGCCTTGTACAGTTTGTATTCTGATGTCTTAAAGTGATTAGTTATCTTTAAAGCTATAGCTTAGTAGGTGACCCTACGTGGTCCAGTAGAACATATGTCTGATCTTTTTGGTGTTAGCTATATGCTGACCTAACTCTTGATGGCTGTATCTCATCGTTGTTAATATCCTTAATATAAAAAAGAAATCCATCTCATCTATCTAAATTTCGTCTGGCTGATATAAGTTCTAGCTGATTTTAATGATTTGATTTTGGTGAGATTTTTTGGCAAGTGACTTGCCCACCAGTTTTGCCTCACAAGTTGCCAAGTAACTCCCCAAGTTTTTGAGCCATGGAAGAGACAAAGCAATATCACAATAAATTAACAGGGTTTGAGCCCTATGGAGGTAGGTAAAAAATGATCAAAACAAGAATCTTAGACTGATTTATATGCTACAATAGGCCAAGCCCCAGACATCATTTTCACATATACGACAATAAAAATTCATCTAAACTAATTCAGTTGCATCTCAATTCAGTCTGTCCATCCCAATATGCCAAAAGAGACACGGCAATATCACAATAAAATGAGGTTTCAAGTCCCAGAAGCAGTCTAAGCTAGGCCTGAAGAGCCTTTCTAAAAATGCACTCACGTCAAACGATCAAAGGTATTTTTTTCTAATTTGAAAAAGCTGGTAAGTATATATCACTTTTGTCTGCAAATGAGGTGATAAGGGGATTGATATGTAATCTCTCTAAAAAGCAACAAGCCTTGAGTTCAAGTCTCTTAACTTACTGTCATCTAGAATTTTGTAAAAAAAATGAATGGATTCACATGAGCATCTGGGTCCATAGGCATTCTTGTATCACCCAAAAATAATTCTATAGTTTGTTTTGCAAGTAATTTGTTCTGCTTAAAACTAATTCCAATACAGTTTTAACTTTTTACCATTATCAATTTACTTGCAGTTTTATAAAGTCACTGTTGCAAATAACTACTTAGAGGGGATTGATATGTAATCTCTCTAAAAAGCAACCAGCCTCGAGTTCAAGTCTCTTAACTTATTGTCATCTAGAATTTTGTAAAAAAGTTGAACTGGATTGACACAAGAACATCTGGGTCCATAGGCATTCTTGTATCACCCAAAAATAATTCTATAGTTTACTTTGCAAGTAATTGGTTCTGATTAAAAATTTAAAACTAATTCCAATACAGTTTTAACTTTTTACCATTATCAATTTACTTGCAGTTGTTTAAATTCACTGTTGCAATAACTACTTACAGGTGCATCGCATATCAAACTAAAGTATTTTAACATATTTTATAACATGGAATATTGTGTCAAATATTTTCAAATCAGTAATCAATTTGCAAGATTAGCAGATGGAATCTATGACAACCTGGTTATGACAACGCATCAAATTAAGAGAATATTTTATAAAACAAGTGGAAGAAATCTTAAACACCCAAATCGAGGTTATTATTCATACATTTTCAAGATTTAAAATTATTAAATGGTGGCAGTTACAAAATGGGCACAGGAAGCTATCATTGGGAGGATATTTATAGCAAATTTAATTCAAAATGAGGGAGAAAAAGCGTCAAAACATTTTTAAACGACCAAGAGGTGTGTTGGGAAGTAAAAAGAAAGATATTAGAGTTTATTTACAGGTTGGGGTCGCGCATAAAGAAAAATTAAGAAGAAAATGGAAGAAGATGGCTCCAACAGTGTATAATTAGCTTTAACTTGCAGGTTTTCCGCATATAGTTTGATGTTCTTTGGTGCTGTATTCCAGACTTTGTAAGTCTAGTATTTCTGTAGTAAAACTTTCTATGTTACTATAACAAGAGGTTTAAAAAGTTGTATGTTGAAGAGAACAAGTTTCTACAAGAAGATCTACTGATTTGAAAACTTTAGCTGCAGATTGCAGTGAAGCTGCAAGTTGAGAATTGTTGTCCCAGTACAAATGACTGTTGTATAATAGTCCTTGCTGCTGTGACAAAAGGTCTACGTTGACTGTAATTTCAAATTTGTGACTCTTTTGTATGAAAATAATTTGAAAAGTGTTATTTGCATTCACTTTGCGTAGCTATAAAAAGAGCAATTATTGTGCGACTATGCTTCTGAGGGGAAGTATCCTTCATAAAAGTTTTTAATTTTCTGTTATGAGAATGTGTATTGAGGGGAGTTCTCTGCATCATGGGTGCAAAGCTAGCCAGAATTGCTTGGGTTCAAACATAGTCCAAGTGCTGAACAAAAGACAAGCCTGGTCCGACCTGTCTGATTTCACACAAGAGACGCATCAAAATCACAACGAGGACTAGGGTTCAAAGTCCCTGGATCTAATTAAGCAGGGACAGCATTGATTGGTCTAAGTACAGTCCAACAAAAACTGCATGACAAAATTAAACTGAAAAGGCGGCAATAACCTCAAAGGGCTTGTAGCCAGATGCGTATAGGATGCCTTGGGTTCAAATTTGACTACGGGAAAGCAAATTTGTCCAAAAAGGTACACAGGTTGGATGTCACCAAGAATGCTTTCAGCTGGTGGCGGACCGACACTTTTATTCCATTCAAAAAAGGAAATAAAAAAATTACCCCTCGTCAATATGACCTTAAGCAGAATGAAATTCTGATTCCCCTCTGTTTTAGAAAAGATGAGCAAAGGAAATTCACCGCTCAATTACATTATACAATTATCGATCAATTTCATATAGATTAAACTTACTTGACGATAGAGAGGAGTCTCCGTTCGGAGGCAATTATATGCTGTGTAGAGGTGGGAATCCATCTCAGGAAAGCAGGCCAGCGAACAATTGATGGAGTTCTTCCGTCCTTTATTCTATCAGTGGTTGATTCTGCTACTGCAACTGTTGTTGTTGTTTTACTAATTTCTTCAGACATTTTCGACCCAATTTTGACGCTCCTCCGCAAGCTGACCTTCATACCAGTTATGCAGTTCTATATATGCGTAGGCTTGAGCAATAAGTAATGAATTGGAACATTCTACAGGTCAACCATCTGGGAACACGCTAAGATTATTGAAAATGGAGAAAAGTTCCGCTGGCGGCTACCTATTGTTAGCGTGGTCAAAAAAAGGAAACAACTTGAAACGTTTTTAATCATACGAGATTCCAACTGAAAATGTCTTCATTTGCAACAGCTATTACGCACATGGCTTCCTTTTGTTAATAGGTTTATTTTATCATGGTCTTATTAGAGCTCCTTAATGTTATTATTTGAAGTTCAATTAAAAATATTATTATTATTTTGGGTGGATGTTCAAAGAATTTCTTTCTCCTAAAATTCATTTGAGCCACAATCCCGTCCTTATCTCTTAAAAATTAATTTGATTTAAGATTTCAATTTAAAAATTTGATATATTGTAAAAATTATTTATCTATATTATTAATCTAAAATTTAAATGCTATAAGAACATTTTTATGAATTATAGATTTTTTAAGCTTTTAAATTTGTTTCTATTTATAAAACAAATATCTATTTTAAACATTTTTCATTTTTTATTCATAGTATTGTAAATAGAATAATTTTAATATTTTTTGTTTTTACATCATTAAATATTATTAAGTAAATAAAATCAATTCACACTATCTGAATGAAATTAACTACTAGCAATTGCACCTTAGTGTGCAATGGGTAGGTCGAGGATGTGTGAAAAGTCAATTAAGAAAAAAATTGGTTTAATTATTTACATACATTTGTGTTAAACATGAGATAATTTGGTAGGTCATTTAGACAATGATGTTGTTGTTTGTGCAACAAAAGTTTCAGTTAACAAAATAATATTATATATTTTGTTCAATATCAATATGTTGATATACCTAAGACTTTATTAAACCTTTATTAATAATATATCATTATTTATGGAACTATATTTTTATATACTCTAAATATTTAAAACTATTACTAAAATATATTTTAATACATCTACAAGGATGTAAATAAATAATAGTTTATATTTTTCCTATTTCCATCCTTATATTCATGTTGTAACTATCATGAAATCTATAAGTATTATATAACTTGCAGAACAATTTACGTGCCTTGTCTATCTTTCTACATTTTGCATACATGCAAATATAAATGGCTTTATACATTTTCTGCTTTGTTTTTTATAAGCTTATTCTAAATTCTAATTGATCTCCTGCTATTCATTATGTGGTATACAAAGTAGGGAATTTTGAAGAACGTGTCACTATTTGTGGTGCCTTATTCTCTTCAAAGCGCCCCATTTGGATCATTCTATAGCGCCTTATTGGCATTATTTCAAGCGTCATTATGCTCTCCACAGGCTCAACAATGTCATAAGGCATGATCAAAAATATTTGTGAAGCCAAGATCCGCTTCAAAGTATCCTCATCAATACCCTTATGTGGTAAAGGCTTCAAAGACATGACATTTTTCTCTTTGCAGATTCTATTCTCCACTTAGCGACTTTACTTCCATAGTAATGTATCATATAGTTGACAGATTTGGGAATCCACCTATGGAAGACTCCTTGTTGGTTTTGTCTTCTCCCTCTCAACATTATCCCTTTTCATATGAATTTATTCTCAATTGTATAGAAATAGTTTATAGAGTTTTGTAAGGTTTCGTGTGATTTAAACAACCAAGAACACTTTAAAAGTTGAAGTGGATTATATTTGTATTATTCTAGAAGTTCATCCACCATAAAATTTGATTTCTCTGTATTGCATTGTAAATATGTTTGAAATGGTGTTGCTGCCAATCATTAATACATCATTACATATCTTTGTTGGCATTGATCAAAATCAACTTGTAGTCAGACAATCTAGCTTGACCTGAGCTATAGTTGTGCTTTTTTTTAATATGTATATTAAGCATTAACTTGTAAATTGATATTTTTGCTCTACTGAATATCTACATCCACTAGTTGGTGTTGATATGAATACTGGTCCCTGCTACCAATCAAATTTGAATTGAAAATTTCTCTGTCCACAATCTAATTAACATTCCTTCTTTCTTTCTTTTTTTTATCAGTAAACGGCCGAGGCCTTGATTTTATTATATTAATTTTCAATAAATTTACATTTTTTCCTCCGTTCGTGCGGGCACTGGTAGGAAAGAACGGGGAAGAAAACCTCCAGTCTGGCCCGGGACATGAGTCTAGAAAATATTAGCAAGTACAAAATTCCTACAAGCGTAGGTTTACAAACTCCCTTTGATGGAGACGAGAAGGGCATTCCCTTTCTAATACAAGTTAATGGAGGCATATGTCCATGATTCAGAACATGG
>MU228145.1:269-22315 GCA_018584345.1 Thuja plicata | reverse complement strand
ATGTTAGGATTCTGAAAGAAATTACCTATTATTTTACCATTGTTACTCTCAATAGTTTTATTATGCTTATGAGGGGGCGTGTATACCTGTTTGTTTTGTTCCTGAAACAACCTTGACCCATTGTTACTTGTTAGACCTTCTTTCATATTCCTTCTGTGTGTATGTTCATTATGTGGGTAGGGCTCTAAGACATTAGTATGGAGCTCATTCTATCCCGCCTTATAGCCCTTATCCTCAAGGGTCCCATTCCTTTTGTGGGGAGGAGAGTATTTCATTCTGCCATTGTCTTCCTCTCTAAGCACATCAAATGAATTACTGATGGATAGATTAAAAGGATTATGAGAGTGCTGGTACCTGTTCCCTTTTTTCCTATTTTTTACCACTTGCCAAGTTAGCTCATTCTTCGTTGTGCCCACAGGAGGTGCTTGAGAAGGCAAGATCTTGCCTACCCCCTTTGCAGATAGGGGTTCAAAGGTTCTACAATAGTTCTCAGATATTCCCCCTTTGGCATCCCCGTAGCTTCTGGCATTTTTCGCATATTTGGTTTGTGCAAAAATATTCAATTGTCGGTCCAATGATTGAATTGAGAAAACCTTTGGAAAACAACCTTTTTTTTCTTTAGGGTTTACCATAATCGCCCTGGAATCAGAATTGGGCTCTACAACCCTAGCATAATTCTTTTGTCTTTCTTTCTTAGATGCCAAATCTTTCTCTTCTGGTTGTAGTGCTACTTTAGGGTCTGCAGGGACGCAATTAGCTAGAGCTAAATCATCAATGAAGGGATTTGGTCTTTCTTGGCTGAATAATGCATGTCGTTTCAAATCAACATTTTGATTCGCTAGCTTCTTCTGCTTAGCTATGAATTCCTTCAGATGATCATATGTAGGGTGAGGCTGCATCGGTGTTCTGCATTCCTTCTTCTTATGTCCATATAGATAACAGTTATAGCAGTAGCTTGCAAATACCTCTCTCTTTCCTTGTAGGCTAGCACCCTCTGCACCCAAATTGGCCCGTTCTGCCCTGGTTTCCGCTTTGTTGTAGGAGATCGCATTCTTTGCTGTGTGAAAATGCAAAAGACCAATGTCTACTTTCCTTTTATAAAATGAAGCTTTCCTTTTCGCATGTGAGGATCTCATCTTTGCTTCACATTTGAGGCTTCTAACTTGTTGAAAATCTGAATTCTCTCACCAAATTTTGTATATGTGCAAGATCTGATATAAGATCTGATCTGTCCCTAGAAATATGAATTGATCTGTAGATCTGGAGTTAAATCAATCTAGGTTCCTTGTTGCTGATGAGTTTAGATCTCCACCTTCACAAGACTATGCTGATCATGTAGATACTTGCCAATCCAAGACAGGAGCATATATACACAGATGTTTATGTTATGATTGTTGTCTCAGGATGTATGTTAGTCTTGGGATGAAATTAGATCATATGAATCACTGTCACATATATACTAATTTTACAATCAACCCACAGTCATCAATAGCATTTCAAAATAGTAGATCAAACCCCAATGAAGCTATTACTATCAGATCTAGAAGTGTGTATGACTGATAAAGTTTCAGCACCCTGTAGCTTCAGATTCGTATCACAACATAGCAAATTCGCATCACAAGATACTGATTATAGTTCAGCACTTGGCAATGTTTAAATCCGGAATTCAAATTGTCTGTAGCTTCACCACTGAGTAGCAGATCTGATCGCCAAAGTTGCGTAATAAATATTTATTGATTTCACTCCATTAAAGGAAAATGGTCTTCAGACTGAAGATTAATGCTGAATTTCATGACAAAGAAGGATGGTTTATTACAAAATTTAGGGTTTAAGGAACAAGGGTTTAGTGAACCCTACAATCGCAGTTTATGTCAAAAATAAAGCTTGGAATTCCTTCTCAATGCAATTGGCTTGTCTTGATTTTCAAAAAATTTCCAACTCCACAAGTCTGAAATATGGCCTCCAAATAGATCAAAATCTTCCTTTCAATTGCCCTTCAAAATCTTGCAATGAGGCCTTATACAATTGACTTCACCTTTCCAACAAGTCTGGACTGATTCAAATCAACAAGCTCCTCCCCCTATCAAATTTGGGAAATCAACAATCTTGCCCTCAAATTTTCGGATTTGGGACAAATGCTATGAAAAAGAGCCCCCAATCCTCAAATTCGGGTGCCAATAGTGTGGAAAAGAATCCCTCAAATGTTGTTCAACCAATCACTGATCTTCTTAATGCTGCAAATGTGTAGAAATAGGCCCAAATAAGTCTTCAAACCTCTGAGATTACACCCAGACCTGGGCTGCCTTCAATTCCGGTCCATAACTGCCCTTCTTGCCTTTCCAAACTGCCTCCAAATTGGCTAAAAATAGCCCAGATCTGCCCTTAATCCAAATCGCCACTTCCTTCTTTGTAAGTTGCTACATTCCTTCTTTCTTATTATTATTACATTTATGTAATAATTAAATCAATTTTCCTCTCATAATTAAATCAATTTTCCTCTCATAATTAAATAAATTATATTTATTTAATTAAACTAATTATTCCTCTTATAACTAAATAAAGTTTAATTATTTATTTATATTCCTCACATGTGCAAATAAATAAATTCTTTTATTTATTTAATCTTATCTATCCTTCCAATTATGAGCTTTAGTTAACTCCGCAATTCTCTCTCCTGAGTGGTCAATCAAATCAATTATCTATTTAATCTATCTATTCGTCTACTCCACCTCATCAGTTAAAGTCTTCAATCAAATCAGTCAACTCTTCAATCTATCCTCTTAATAGATCCATCTTGTGATGTGTAAAATGTATATCTGCAATTATCTACACACAACCACTCAATAACTCATTACATCCATTGGTTAGTCAAATCAAATCATATGAAGACCACATAAACCAATTGAAATCAAATTATTGCTTCCTACATAGAAGATCCACATGAACTAATCAATTTGCTCTCAATTTTAGCACTAATTCATCATGAATTGACAATCATATGATGAAAGATTCAAAGAAAATGCCTAAAATGCATCTAGAATTGATCAATTATGCTCAATTTAAGTTCCTAAATGCATGAATTGATAACAATTGAATGAAAACATGAACTAGATTATTCTCAATTATCCTAGAATGAAATTGGCATTATTTAGTTACTCAAATTCTATCTCTCCTTCTTGAAATGAGCTTATAATGGCCATATTTTATATATTTCCATTGGAGGGAAAAGGGGAATTTGAATTTGAATTTGAATTCGATGGTTTTGATTCACCCATGAGGGAGGGCTAAGATTGATCCTCTAAGTGATCCATGTGATCAAAGTCTATTGGTTGATGAGTTGACTTTAAAAACATGAACTAGATTATTCTCAATTATCCTAGAATGAAATTGGCATTATTTAGTTACTCAAATTCTATCTCTCCTTCTTGAAATGAGCTTATAATGGCCGTATTTTATAGATTTCCATTGGAGGGAAAAGGGGAATATGAATTTGAATTTGAATTCGATGGTTGTGATTCACCCATGAGGGAGGGCTAAGATTGATCCTCTAAGTGATCCATGTGATCAAAGTCTATTGGTTGATGAGTTGACTTTGATGCCATTTGGAGAGAATATAAATGAAGCAATTAATTAATTCATTTTAGTTAATATCATAGCCATGTGATTTTTGATTCTAATTTGATTAAATGGCTAGGATTAATTAAGGAATTAATACCTTTTGATGAGTGATCCTTGATGTTTGATTTTTGATGAATTATGTAATTAAATCGATCTAATTCAATTACACAATTATGATTAACATTGAATTTGATGTC
The DNA here is from genome assembly GCA_018584345.1 of Thuja plicata. Classification (NCBI taxonomy): domain Eukaryota; kingdom Viridiplantae; phylum Streptophyta; class Pinopsida; order Cupressales; family Cupressaceae; genus Thuja; species Thuja plicata. Next base: position 18,500 of record MU228145.1, on the reverse strand, counting down.
CTGATCCAAACCTAGGGCCTTTGATTTCAAATTTGGGCCTATGATTATATCAGACCATTTTTAGGTGATTACATTTGCCCCTCTTTGAATTGACGTGTGATCAACGCGTTGATTCAAAGAACATCTGATGTTGATAAGATTATGCTTGGTCGAATAGTTTAATATGAACCATGATGAAACTATTCCTGATTAGAAATTGATTCCGAACTTGACTAAATGAAAATGATTGAAGATGTCGAAATGATTGAGAACCAGATAGATTGTAATTGTTAATAATCTCGATGTGAATACTAGAGGATCAATTTGATATGATGCGATGAAATTGGTGCCCCAACTTGCTTGATGGTTGATGATAGATTGATACCAGAATAACCAATTTTATGTGAAGCGATGAATTGATTAATATTACTAGAAGTTGATCAAATAACCAATTTGATGTGATGTGATGAAACTGATCATTGACAAAAGATTTGAAAACTTGCCCAGAAAACCAGTTTCATGTGAAGCAATGAAACTAATTTATTTCAAGATTAATCGAGATAACTAACTTGATATAGGTCACAATGAAGTCATTTATCTCCTGATGTAAGGTTGAAGAGACTATCAATTTGATGTAGTGTGATGAAATTTATATACCCTTGAAGATGTTTGATAAGAGCGAGCAATTTGATATGAAGTGATGAAATCACTCGCTCCCTGATTGACTGATTGGATTGATTGGCTTACCGATTCAAGACCATTAATTTGATATGATGCTTGACGAAGTTGATGCCCATGTTGATGAGGATTTGGTTCTCTTGATAACTTGGTTGACAGAGCAGATTTGAAGTTGAGTCTGATAATGCCCCAGTTGTTTAAGAAAATTTGATGATGCGATCACTTGATTGATAGGATTGATGATGCCCCCTTGGAATCAAAATGGACATGAAATTGTTTGATTAGAGAAGCAAAAATAAAATAAATATCATGATCAAAAATTAAGATTGAATGGTGATTTTGATTCCAATAAAAATGATAGCATTAAGAATCACGAAGAAACTGCTTTTCGTTTGGTCCAAATCGGGCTCCGTTTGACGAAAATCAGGTCAAGAAGGTTTAATTGAAGAGCAAAAGGTTAGTTTAAAAATGAAATTAATTACCAAAAAAAAGTGATTAAATAGGGTAAAAATCCATTTTACTTTTCATTTTTACTATTCACTGCAGAAGATTTTGAGCTCTGAGAGAGACATGTTGATCCCTGTTGAGACACACCACTTTGAGATCATCTGTAGACATCAGCAACTAGCGCATTACCCTGTCATAGTATGTAATCGACAACTTTGCCATTAATTTTTGCAATTAATGCTCATAAATGCTTTCAAATTTGAATTTGTAGCTATTTTTAGGAAAAAAAAGTCGTTTAGGGTTGTCAAAATAACATTTTTGGTGTAATTCATCATTTATGATAAATAAACCATCATTTATTGTTTATATTACCGTGTTTCCAATTTGTAGCAAAACATCGTTTCCGGTGTAGAAAACATCGTTTCCCATATAGAAAGGGTCGTTTCCCATGAACCGGCATTTGTAGGAATTAAAGTGTCATTTCCGGAGATTAAAGTATCATCTCCGGTTCAAAATGATGTTTACGGGATTCAAAAGGTTGTTTCCTGCTCAAAATGTCATTTGCAGTACTTAAAACAACGTTTCTGGTAAAATCATGTCTATTGTCCAAAAACATCATTTTCAGGGTAGTGAGCTAGATAATTATTTGTTTTTCTTAGAAAACTATCTTTTGTGCTTAAGTTTACTATTTTGAACCTTCTGATAATGTCATGTTGTTGATTATACCTGTGATTACCGTCATTTTGCCTCATGTGTCTGATTTATGCCCTATTTTGTTGTGTAGGTTGATAGAGGTACTCTAAACATACGAGGACCTTACCCTCATGTGTTATCCATGTTTGGTGCATTGTCTGATGTTGATAGAAGAGTGATCCACCTCTGTGGACGCGGGTATTTGTTAGATATGCTTGAGCATAGGATTAATAGGGGATTGTTGACAACTTTGATTAAGCGGTTGCATTTTGAGCACAATACCTTTCATTTGTCGACCGATGAGATCACAATCACTGGAGAGGACGTCTACCATATAATATGCATACCAGTGATGGGAGAGATAGTGTACTATGATTTGATAGGGTGAGCCTATATTTATGTCGCTATATAGGTGTTCTAGGACCCGTTGATTGTTGAGCGCCATATCACCTAGGAGCATACAGAGAGACAATATGAAACTCTTCCTACCGTATTGGCTGGACTAATTGGAGGATTTTTAGTTCCTGATAGGAGTACGTAGGGATTTTCTGTTGGTTGGTGTAGACTTTTGGAGAGTCTACTACAGAGTCCGCAGATGATAGCTTGGGGTGCCTATCTCCTGGCCCATTTATATCATGATATGCATCAGGTTGTATATTGTCAGGACATGTCTATGTCTATAGGACTAGTATTGTTGCAGATCTAGGCCTGGGAGAACATCCTAGTTACACAACCAGTAGTTGTGAGATCATGGCAGGAAGAGGAGTCGTATGTATACATGTATGGTAGAGATATTGTGCAGCCTTGACGAGGTGACCTGGCATTCTATCTTTGTTCCTTAGATGATCTTATAGTGGTAGTATGGTGTCCTTACTTGAATTGTGAGGAGTGGAGTGATGTTCGGGAGATGCCCTCTGTTTGTACTGAGAGATACCATATTGGGAGGACACCACATGTGATAGAGAGATTCTTGGTGACCCACATTTTGAGATAGTTTGGGATGACGCAACCTATGCCACAGGGTGTAGTTGCATATGTAGGTACCCGAGATGAGGAGCCACTGTGGGGACCGAGACTATGATATGACACCACATTTCAGGATCATCAGAGAGTAGTAGGTGTTCAATGGGACTATGCTCCAGAGATCATTGACACTGGGATGACTATAGATTATTAACAATATTTTCCATAACATCCATTTCCTCGGGTGACAGTGCCTGATGAGGTAGCTCCTACCATGGTTGATCCTGGGGATGATGATTGTGATGATGAAAGAGGAGGCAAAGTAGTGAGAGCATCGACCCAGAGGCAGTATAACAGCGGTGGGGGTGATGATGGTGGGAGAGGTGGTCGGGATCAAGGCAGGGGTAGAGCAGGAAAAGAACAGGGAAATGGTAACAACGAGGAGCATAGATAGGTTAGAGTGAGGATCACAAGTCCTTCATAACCATCCACTTCTTATGTACCTTCTTCTTCTCAGGTGCCTCATGGTATTTTAGCTTCATAGATGCCTTCTACATCACAGGGACCATCTTTGGTTCAGATGCCTTCTTCCTCATAGATTCCCATCAACTTATAGATAGTTTTGTCGACAGTGACACAGGTTCCACCTCTTCAGAGAGGTATGTAGAGTGTTCCTATAGGCGTACATGTCCTATCTCCTCAAAGAGGTACTCCCCTATAGTTCCTCTTCCTCAGACAGGTGTGCCCCAACACATAGCTACTAGTGATGCAACAACTATTGCTCAATTACAGAGAGAGAGGGAAGTTACAAACCCAGATAGTTGTGTTACAAGAACAGTTAGCAGATAGGGACACAACTTTATATGTTTCCTAGAGAGATGTTTCTATACAGCGTAGTCGGGCAACCTATTACCAGGTAGCATACTTTGTAGTATTTCCTGATGTTATGACAAGAGTTACTCCATATTCTCAAACAATCGCTCAGTTGCAGGGTGTAGTTCTAGCTCCTGCTAGATCAGATGTACCTCCACCAGCTCAGCCTAGACCTGACACTAGCAGTTAGTCCTGATACATCTATGACTCTCTTTTTGTTGATATGTTTCCAAAGACATCATTATACCATGTTATAGATCCCTTTAGACAGATTTGTGATGTATTGCATTGATGTTGATGACAGATATATATGACGATACTCTTATTTTGATATTATTGTACCTTTAGCACTGATTTTTATATGATTATGAGGATGATATGCAACTCGATATGCATGGGTTTATGATATTTTATGAGATGCTTCATTATGCACATGTTTATTGCTTTATGAGATGGATGCATATGTATGGTTGCACATGGTTTATTTATTTTGATATGAATGCATATGAATGGATGCACATGTTTATGATTTTGATACATCTTCTTTTAATGCTATGGATGCACGATGCAAATGAATGAAATGTTTACTTGTTTTTCTTTTTCTTTTTGGAGATATATGCTTATGATGATATGTATATGGATATGCAATGAACATGTTATGCAGGTGTTTTATTTTTGCATTAATGATTTAAAGTACTTAACCATAATAAGATAAATATTATCTTGTCATGTTTGATTGGTGTAAATCAGATTTTCCCTCCTTGGAATAATGTGATGACAACTCTTCTTAGTTCAATCTCCTAGAATGCAAGTCAACTCTTTTTAGAATTAAATGCAACTCCTAGAATGCAATGAAACTTCCATCCTTGGCATTGGTTTGTGCTTATTTTTATTATTGAGCTTTATCAGGACCCGCCTTGATACAACAAAAACTAGTACCAGAGTGACCATGTTAGTATGAATATCCTCTTTCTTGGATGTACAAGTATGTACAATTATCATTGGTACACATGCGACCATGATAATATGATTACCACCTTCATTAGTTGTTTGAAGTACTACAACCATCACTGAAATTTTGTTTGATCATGATGATATGAGTACTAATAGGTTCAAATTTGATATTGCACTATAATACAAGCATCAAGATATGATAGACTATGATGTCCTGAGTATCAATTGCGTCAACAGACACAGGATGATCTATCCCCTTCCATCCAGGGTTCAAATAATTAGAGTCGGGGTATGTGAGGATTTTCCACCTTAAGTAGAGGCTCTTATCACAGACGCCCAGGTTATTTGTCCTTTGATTTCCTTGGAACAAAACATCCCACAGATAGTAAAAAAACATAAATATCATACTCCCTCCTTGATCTTCTAGTACTATGACTCATGGAATTTATCAGGAGATATGACAACCATCAATTGATAAGTTAAAGATTCTTGTGGACATAGATATTTTCTGAGGTCTCAGAGTCAGAGCCTTTCATGTAGCTATATTTTGTCATCATAAACCACCTCAAATATTGACACATATCACAAGTAGAAATCAAATAAAATATCATGTCCCCTATCCTTATGTTTCTAGCATTAGAGAATCATTGAAGCACTCGGGAGATATGATAAGTGGAAAACAATAATGAACAAGCAATCATTCAAAGAAAAATATCTTGACTTCCTCCTTGCTTCTCTAGTACTGGGACATCATGGAGTTACTTTGAAGTCAGAATTCTTGCAAGCATATCACATGACTTGTCATTTTCATACTTGTGTGTTGATGTGGGCATTGGATCAATTGATGAAAAGATGAGTGTTTAGAAACACTTTTGTTTGCTAACTGAAATGTGGTATGATCGGTGGTATTGAAAAATACCCTTGTTTGGTTGGCGGTATTGAAAAATACCTTTTTTGATGATTGAGAATGATGAATTGCCTTCAGTTGAAACAATTGTCCCTTTGATAAAGATAACATTTCATTTCAAGCCATGGTGATTAGCAATGATCCTAACAAGGAACAAGGGTTTGCTTTTGTGAGTCCAGGGAATATTAGTGCATTTTGAAGCAATAACAGAGCATTGATAGATAGAGAAGATAGCTGACAAATGATGTCTGTTTACTAGGTTTTCACCACATGTGAAATTGTTATTTTTTCTACCAAGGCGCCTATTTACCAGGTTTTCACCAAGGCACGATTTTTTTAGTTATTCAATTTTTTTTGTATTTCTGTATTTCTGTATTTTTGCATTTATTTTGTATTCTGATATATTTGATTTTTTTAATGTCGCACAAGCACTTGTTTGCCAAATTTTTACCGAGACAACCATTTTTCAGCTTCTTTTTCTGCTTTTTAGGATTTTTGTCAGGACTTTTTCCAATGTTTTTGGATTTCTTAAGGACTTTTCCCACTATACAACTGTTACTTACAATGAGCTAGGCATAAAGCCTCTTCAAATGATTGGTATTGATTGGATCAGGAAGTGCATATCCTTCTATGGTGACTAGTTGATAAGCCTCAGATCCAAATACTATTGTGATGATAAAAGGCCCTAACCAATTTGGTTCAAACTTTCCTAAGTTCTTTTCTCTATGTTGTTGATTTTTGGAATTTTCACGTAGCACTATATTGCCTACCTGAAAATCACGAGGTTTCAATTTCTTATTGTAGCATTTTCCTATTCTCTTTTGATATCCTTATAGATGTTCAAAAGCATCTTGACGCCTTTCAACCATCAGTTCTAGGTTTTGTAACCTGTAAATTCTATAGTCATCATCTGTGATCAACCCTCGTAATGATACCCATAAAGATGGTACTTCTACTTCAATAGGAAAAACTTCTTCTGCATCATATACCAAAGAATAAGGAGTAGCTCATGTTGGTGTTCTAATACTTGTGTGATAGGCCCACAAAGCCAGATTGATTTGGACATGCCAATATTTTCCAGAATCATTAACTGTGCATATTAGAATCTTTGGTATGTTTTTATTGCTTGTCTCAACCTAGCCATTTCCTTGAGGGTAATAGATAGAGGATAAATGTTGAGTAATCTGAAATTTGTCACAAATTTCTGTCACATCTTTGTTTTTGAATTGTTTCCCATTGTCTGTCACAATTGATGAGGGAATATCATAGCGATAGATAATATATTTAAGGATAAACAATGAGATTTGTTTTCATGTTGCAGTGATCAGTGGTATAGCCTCAACCCACTTCATAAAGTGTTTTGTTGCTGTGATAATGAACTTATGTCCATTAGAAGAAGATGGGTAAATTTGACCAATCAAATCAAAGGCCCACTACTGAAAAGGCCAGTGTGTAATAAAGGGTAACAATTCTCTCACTGGTGCATGTATAAGATTACCATGAACTTGGAATTTCTTGCATGATTTTGTGAATTTCATAGCGTCTTTCTCCATTGTAGGCCAAGAGTGTCCGATCTGTAAAAGTTTCTTAGCTAGAGTAAGACCGTTCGAATGTGATCCACAAATACCTTCGCGGACTTCGTGTAAAGCATTGTTCGATTCATCAAGTTCTTAACATATTAGTAAAGTACTGTCAAACCTCTTTGATACAAATCATCTGTTATGATCATGTGTTTGGAATCTTGGCAAATAAGGTTTCATTTTTTGTTTTTGGATATACCATCAGGTAAAACATTAGTCTTGAGGTAATCAAGGATTTGGCCATAACAAGGAGACTTACAACTCACAATTTGACACACTAGTATAGAGTCAGGACAATCTTAGGAAGGATAAGGTAACACTTCCACCAGGAAGTCATAATGCATTTGATTGATTGATAGTTGTAACAGAGATGTCAAATTAGTCATTGAATCTGCCACTTGATTGTTTACGTGAGGAATCTGCTCAAATGTTATGCCGATGAAGTAATTTTTCAAATCATCCACCATGTTTTTGTATGGTACCATCTTATCATCTTTAGTCTGATACTCATTATTGATCTAATTTATTATTAATTGGGAATCACCATAAATATGCAATTCTACGATGTACCATTCTAATGCCATTTTCAATCCATTGACTAAGGCTTCATATTCCGCGATATTGTTGGTACATGGGAATAGTATTTTATATGCCTTGGGTATTGTATAGCCTTGCAGCGAGATGAACACTATACTTGCTCTAGATCCCTACTGTGTAAAGGAACCATCACAATGCATCTTCCATGAGTGTTTTGTGATCATTAAGATTGAGTCATCAGGAAATTCAACTATTAGGGGATTGATTCCTTGTAATGGTGCCTCAGCTAGCTGATCAACGATAACCTATCCTTTAATATCTTTGTACTCCACATATTCTATATCAAATTTACTAAGAATCATCACCCATTTAGCCAATCTCCATCTTAATGTTTCTTTGTTAAGGAGATATTTTAAAGGATCAATTTTGGCTACCAATTTGATCGAATGTGCCAACATGTAGTGTCTGAGTTTCTGTGACGTAAATACCACTACAAGACAAGCTTTTTCAATAGGTGTATAATTGAGTCCATATTGCACCAATGTTTTGTTGATATAATAGATCACTCATTCCTTCCCATTTTCATCTTGTTGTGCTAAGAATGCCCCCAATGAGGTGTTAGTTGTTAATAAATATAATAATAATGGTTTTCCTAGAACGGGAGCCATAAGAATTGGTGGATTCGCAAGATACTTCTTGATTTGATCAAATGATGTCTCACATGCTTCATCCCATTTACAGGCGATACCTTTATGCATTAGCTTGGTAAATAGTTGCGCTTTGTCAGCCAAGTGAGCAATGAATCTTTGGATTGACTGTAGCTTGCCTTCTAATGACTGCACTTGGCTGATATTTTTGGGTGGTAGCATTTCCATGATTGCTTTTACGTTTTATGGATCAACCTCAATTCCTTTACCGAGACTATATATCCGAGAAGCTTTCTTGAAGTAACCCCGAATGCACACTTTTTTGGGTTTAATCTAAGCTTTAACTGCTCCATCCTATCTAAGATTTTAGCCAAGTCTGTGAGACATTTTGTTCTATTGAGAGATTTCCCTAGGGTGTCATCCACATTATTCTACATGTTCTTATGCATCATGTCATGAAAGATTGTGACCATCTCTCTTTGATATGTTTCCCCTGCATTCTTGAGTCCAAAGGGCATTACGTTCCAATAAAAGGTACCCCATGGACACATAAAAGTTGTTTTGTCTTGATCTTCTGGAGCAATTTTAATCTGATTATAACCCAAGAATCCATCGATGAGTGATAACATCTTGTATCCTACAGTGAGATCCATAATGACATCTATGTTTGGTAATGAGAAATTGTCTTTTGGACATTCTTTGTTTACCTCCTGAAATTTTGTGCAACAATAGATGGACTTGTCTGGTTTAGGTACTTGAACAATGTTAGATATCCACTCAGTATATGCAATGGCTCTAATAAACCCTACCTTCAATATCTTTTCCAATTTCACTTTTACCAAGAGTGTGATATGAGGGTGCATTTTCCTTAGTTTTTTCTTAACAAGCTTCACTCCTGGAGCAATAGACAAGTGATGTGTAGAGCCTCTCCCATTTGTGTTCTGCATGCCATCCTGGAGGATGTGGCTTTGATGGTTTTATGTGTGTGTATTTCATGATCATATTGGACCCGTGAGAGGTTGTACCTTCAAGATGATCTTATCTATTCTATCGCATCAACAACTTGGTTATGTCCCCATGCTAGTTGTATATCTATTGGTGATTCTTATTTCTGCACCTTGCGATTGGTTGAGATGACCTGGTGTTTCGGTAATTATTCCTTTGTGATGGTGTTATGTTGGCATTTGAGATGCACCCAGTTCAGGTGGTTCTTGTGCTCAATCTGAGATTAGTGATGTGGTTATGATTGTTATTTGCCTATTTGACTTGTGATGTAAGTTGATGGTTTCACTAAGGTTTGTGCATGTGGTTACCTAATTATGATTGCTTACCTTGTTTAGATACTATCTAGATTGGGAGTTATCATATTGTACCCTGATGTTGTTACTCCTTGATCAATCATGTGATTGATCTAATGGTTGCACTGAGTGGTGTAGCTGACTATCGTACCTTAATTTTGTTCCATGTATCTTTGCTTATTGTAAATGTTAGATTATGATGTTAAGTAATATTTTGATCCAATGTTCATGATGATGTCTGGTTTACTTTGTATTCAGATTTGGACCGAGAATTATATATGTATTCAATGGAGGTTATTGGAATTCTTGCTATGGTTCATTTATGCTGTGGATTTATGTCTTTTACCTTCAGTAGGTATATGCTTAGACAACTGAAAATGATTATTTAAATAGTTTAATTTAAATGTGTTATTACGTGATTATATATATGTTGTGATGTTGTACTGCACCACTGTTATGCATTTTGCCTATTGGTGCTAGTACGAAGTGAGATGGAGTCGTAGTCACTTGCTTGCGAGATCTACACGATGTCCCATTATCCTTCAATGTGATTATGTGTCTGTTTGTGCTTCGACTATTTATATGATTGAGCATCTACATTTGATGTTTTTTTAATTTACTAAACAAGTACCACGTACATTCATCCTGAGTACAGGATTCAAGTGTGTACCTATATCCCCGGTAGTGGCACCAGGAGATAGTGACCTTGACCATTCATGCTGAGCCAATGACATTCCTGTATGGGCGACAAATCCATAATATTGTTATTAATATGATGCATGAGCATCTTGGGTCATTGGCAATCCTGCTCAACCAAAAAGATGTTTGTTTTGTTCTTTAGTTTGTTTGGAGGATGCTTGCAAAATATTCTGTTGCTCCGGTCTATCACTCGATTATGCTTGTTTTTGTTGCTTGGGTTCTGTCGCTCGGGCATGTTTGTTTTCTGTTGCTCGGGTTCTGTCGTTCGGGCATGCTTTTTTCCTGTTGCTCCAGTTTCTCTTCTGACGCTCAAGTTTGTTTCCTATTGCTCGGGGTGTTCCTTGCCTGATTCTCTCTGTTGCTTGGTCAACCTTTGCCCCAGATGTTTATTTTGGAGTTGGATTTGGTGGCTAACTTCTTCAGTTAATTTCCATGGCTTAATTGTTTTGGGGCCTCTCATTAGGATCTGTGTGGACCTAAATCTGGGTCTCACTTATGGATTTGAGCATTGACCTCTCTGGGTGTGTTAGCATATAGATTTCTCTTTCTATAAATTATTAATCACTTGCTCTAAGCCCATAAAAAACAACAATCTTCAGACTAACAGTTGAATTATAATGTTTAAACTTATAATTCTCTGAATTAAGGTACAACTCCCTATTTGATTTTCAATGAATCTTGACAATCATACATTGCTTTCGCAAACACATACACTTTTAACCACAAAGCGAATAAGGTTTTTACAGTATTCCATACATCAACATGTCATGAAAACTGAATGAAAGATAGATATTTCAACACCAAGTGAAGCTCACAGACTTCAATTTTAAAAACTAGCTGCTGAAAACAAACTATACTAAAAACACTATAGAAAAATACACTTGAAAATAGATTTCCGATAATCAAGAAATATCCCAACAGAGATCAATATGCTAATATAAACCAACAGATTTGCAAAGCATAAATTTTTGTTCTATTCATATCAAAAATATACTTCCAAGTTTCCTTTCCAATTAACCAACTAACTGAACGATACTAAAAAACTATTAAGTCTTAGGCCTAGCTTCACCAAAATTACCATCATCAAAATACAAATTATCCCGGCTATAAATAGCCATAAGTCCTAGAAAATAGGAACTGACATCCTGAGATACACTCTACGGGATTCAATTGATAACTATTTTTTTACAAAAATTGCTCAAATTCGGAGAAAACCTAAATTAAGAAAAACTACCACTACTTTGTGATCTGCGAAGCATGATCACGGAGTGGTGGATGCACTTGATCCCTTTGACTAGTCTAGGGAGGTGTCAGCAATGCAGGAATTATTCCATTCTTTGTGCACCTTCGCAACGCTGCTGATCGTGGCTTGATGTGCCAAGGTAATATGAATTAACCTCTGCTTCAGAAACTTCTTGTCTTTGCGAACCTGGGTAATTTTCTGTATATGTGCCTCAAGGTGATCGGTACATACCACTAACATCACTTCCATTTTGGCAAGGGATGTGAAGTCTTCTGGGGTAATATCTTTAGTGTCTCTAATGGTGGTGATTTCATGCTCAAATGCCAGTAGTAACTCATCTGCTCCTTTGACATTCAAACATTTGAGATCTTTTTGCATAGTGTCCATTAACCCCTTTGATTCACTCAACAGATAAGTGGTCCTATCATGACCAGATTTAATAATAGAATTCCTCCACTCTATACTCTTGATGGAGACGTACATAGTATCTTCATCCAATCTCAGAATAGGTTTCTCGGTCAGAAATTTGCTCACTCCATATTTCTCTATCTCATAGAGCTGTTTGGTTACTTTTAGCCATTTCTTATTTTATTTTTCCCACTATACTAATTCCACTAGAATCTGCAACAATTAAGCTTACAATTCTGTGAGTATTAAGTAGCTGATTGATATAATTGCTTCCCTTTTGTATCATGGCTTGGATCCATCTTATGTAGGCATCCTCAATTAGTTTATTCTTCTAAATTTGATCTACGGTTTTCCTAACCTCTGGTGAACGTGGGTCAAATGACTATGCAACTATAGTCAAAGGGATTGGATTAGGATCCCGAACTTCTTGAATGAATTCAGCCATCTTTTTGATTGTCTCTTTCATCTCATTCTTATATTTTTCTTGTTTAAAAGACTTGTGTATGATCTTTTTTGTAGATTTCTCCAAGTGTTTCACATCAGCCACTCTGGTTGCATATCCAAGATCTATTTTCTCAACTGTGAAGTCATCCATAGTAGCTTTAGAGAGTTCCTTATCATTCTTGGGAACTGCACGTTCTGCATACCGGTACCTTGTTTTTTCATCAATGTCCACCCTGGATTCCAGCCTGATCCTTTTTGGTTTCTTTGAAGAACCTAGACATTTTCTTACCATATCCTCAACAGGTAGTGTTATTGGAAGGACATTCCTTTTTGTGTTGATGGACGTTTCCAACCATTTCAAAGTGGGAACTAGTGACTATTGAGAATCTGCCAGTGCTTGCATTGGACTAGTGGGCATAGAAAATGTAGAATCCTTGACTTCTTGCTGATTGTCTCCTCCTAAAACAACTTCTTCTGATACAGAGCCTTGTGAGTCCTTATCTGCCATCATAGTATCCATCTCCTTGAGATTGATCACTTCTTTTTCTCGGACTGGATTGACTTCTCCTTTGAGAGCCTTTCTTTTGGAAGTCCTCTTTGGTGGAATAGGACAAGGAGACCTCTTCTTTTTAGCTTTAGATTCAGCAACCTTTGTGCTTTTAGACTTAGAAGGACCTGCAATAGAAACATTTTCATTAGAAGATGGTATAGCATTTTCATCATGAGCTTTAAGAGCTGATCCTCTAGTATTATGTCTTCTGTGAGGAGGTGGTCTTTTGCTAGCAATCCATCTTTCGGTTCTTTTTATAACACCGAGAGTCTTAATGTGGATACTCTCCCTTTCCTCTATATTCTAGTCTATTTCAGGAAGTGGCAACCCCTGAACCTTCTCTTTATACTGCTCATCAATTATATCTTCATCCTGCCCCTCTTCTATTCCATTGGCATTGATGCCTGTCTCCAGGTTAAGTATTTGAACAAGTGTAAATCTACACCATAATCTCCTCCTGACCTCAAAATTATCTAAACAGTTTTCCCATAAATCTTCCATTTCAGGGACATGGTGAAATTTAGAAGGTAAACTAAAATGATGCGCAACATATGCCCTGATGTCAAAATCTCTCCTAGCCTTGAAAGTTTTCAATTTCAACTTGTTCAATTATTGCTCTAAATTAAGAGCATAATAAGAATTCTTACAGGAATAAAAACCTAGTTCTGTAGGGAAACTAGATTTGGCCCTTCCCTTTATGTCTTTGAGGTGTTTGTGCACATGGGCCAACTGGCATCCAATTTCGGTCACAACATGCAAATCCAGAGCATATGTGGGCAATTTGAATGGCTCTCCCTCAAACCCACCAACTCTAATGTAATTAAACCTTTTGAATTGTATGAAGAAACTTCCAAAGACATTGACAAACTTCTTAGCCTCCTCTGACATTCTCTACTCAATGTTCCCCTGTAGTTCAAAGATTAACCTTCCTTGAAAAACACCATTTACTTTCATGAAACTATCAACATGGAATTCTTTCTACAAATGGGGGTAATAGTCACACACCTTCATATTAGAAACAAGTAATTCATGATATAAACCATCCCACTTTCTAGTACAGGCTAGTGCATAGAACAAATAAGAAGACATATAGAAACCGCTAGCCTTTTCTGAATAATTTTCCAATTGATGATGAAGTTCATCAGCAATACAGTCTACCCAATCAATAAATTTTTCCCCTCCCAAAGTTATCTGGCTAAATAAATACATCCAGTCCTGCCAGTAATAAGCATGGCTATTAACTTTGACTTTGTTCAACAAGATCACTAGTTCTACAACTTCGGGTTTGAAATGATCTATTGTAAGGGGTTTTGGCAGCCTTGACCCTCCCCTTTTTGCCTCAAATAGCCATTGTTTGGAAATTTCATTTCTATAAATTTGTTTCTTCATTGAGAAAACATAGTAGGAGGAAGCAATGGTCCATCCTTCATAAGGATCCTTTTCTGGAATGCCCATTGTTGTGAGAATAAAATCTCAGTTAATCGAGATTAGAGGGCTTTCGTCAATTTTCTTAATACATCTTTCTTACCTATCATACGTTTTAACACATTTGATTACTTTTTCAGGACAGGGGGCCACCAGGGGAAAGGCTGTCGCATCAGCTAAACCACTCAAAACTACCTTCTCTATTATAGAACCAGAGACAAGGCTTTTGATTTTACTGCGAATCACCTCTAAGGCACCCACTTTTATCATCGTGTCATCACATTCAGGAAGTGAACTAACCAGAGGGGAAGTTTGCCCAAAATTTGGGAGTGGGGATTTCATATTTCTTACTAGGAAGACTTATAAAAGACTGAAATTGCAGAAGGAAAACAAAGCCTTTCAATATCAAACTTTTTCAAATGGCTTCAATTTCAAACAGGGACTCTAGAAGAGAAAAATACTAACCTGGAGATTCCGCACACTCTAAGCTTCTATGAGATGAGAGTATACCTTTTGCTGCTCTGCCAATTTAATTCCACTAGAAAAACTTCACCAAAAGACTAATAGCACACACTCTTATTTTATAACTGATTTCCCACAAAATGCGAAGGCTTTGCATTAAATGACAATGTGGGCTCTTAATTAAATGTGACAAGAGTTTTTTCCTGATGTGATCATTATGTATTGCACCCCTTAAATGATTGAAATGACATATAAGTGTCACATCTAATAATGATTATATCCCAAACATGCGTGGATAAAATCATCACCCGCCAACTGTTGCTTTTCTCACATCACCATTGTCTTTTCACTTATTCAACACGCATGCTTCGGTTGAACCGCGAACCTTGATATGACTTGGTCTACAAATTAAGTTCAATGGGTAATAACACATTACTTCCCTTTGGTGTGTTTATAAAAAAAAAGTGAGCGACGAAAACTTAGACTTTACTACACCTCTTGCAAGATGAAGTCCTCAATTGAACCTTGAACCTTGAACTAGACAAGTTCAAGATTCAATGTTCAATGGGAGAGTGTATTTTTCAAACCGCGCCGCTCATAATTTTACATAAAAGCAAAGGAAAATGAAACACACCACAAGGCAAGAAAAAGATAATTACATTTGGTACAGCTTTAGATCTTGACCATTAAAGGTCAATGGTAGAACAGTGCCATCCTGACGCTCAAGAACAAATGAGTTACTTCCCATAGATTTGCTGATGATAAAGGGCCCCTTCCATAACGACTCGAATTTACTGTGAGCATCTTTAGGTTCTCTCCTCTTATCCCAGAGCAGAACCTGATCTCCTTCCATAAAATTTCTTGGTCTAGCCCACCTATCAAAAATTTTCTTTACCCTGGCTTGATGTAATGCTATACGGTCCATCATCTCCTCTCTTTCTTCCTGGATCTTATTGAGATACATAATCCTTTTTTCTAGACCATCCTGGAAAATTTTTCCTTCAATTACTTTCTACAATTTCGTCGTCGCCAGTTCTAAAGGTAAAGACAATTGGGCTTCAACACCATACACCAAATCAAATGGAGTCATTCTAATCACCCTCTTAGGAGAGGTATGATCTGCCCAGAGAGCCTCATACAATCTCTTATGCTATTCCTTGGCATTATCATTCACCAATTTCTTCATGATTGATATCAAGCTTTTATTGCTCGATTTTGCCTAACCATTCCCTTGTGGGTAATAGTCAGACGCATGTGATAGGTGGATGCCATTATCATAGCAAAACAAATTTATTTCTGAAGAGGAGAAATTGGTAGCATTGTCTGTGACTAATTTCTGAGGAATGCCAAACCTAAACAAGATATAGTTTTTTAGGAAATCACACACTACCTCTGATGTCGTCTTCCTAACTAGGACTGCTTCGACCCATTTAGTGAAATAATCCATAGTAGTCAGGATGTATGTATGCCTGGCACCGGAAGGAGGATTGATTGGATTGATGAAATCTAATCTCCATTGTTTGAAAGGCTCTTCAATGATTACTGGCCTCAGAGGGACAGCTGCCAATTGTGGTTTTCCACTGAAAAGTTTGCACTTTTCACAACCAGCGACCCATTTGTATGCATCTGCAAACATCCCCAGCCAGTAATAAAAACTTCTTAAAATTTTGAAAGTAGTTACAGTTGATGAGAGGTGACCTCCATAGGCCTTATTATGAAACTTCGTAAGCAACTTTTCTTGTTATTCTTTATCAACACATCTTAAAAAAGACCCATCAATTCCTTTCTTGTATAGGATATCATCCATAATAATATACTTTGCTGCCTTGAGTCGGAGGTTTATTTTCTCCTTAGGGATTAGATGCTCTGGACAATCTCCATATGTTAGATAAAAATCCACATCTGAAAACCATGAGTCTCTTAAGCCAACAAACAGAGCGAGAGGAACATCATCTTCAGGTACACTGTGAGCCATCAGTTTGCATAGACCCTGCCCTCGAACTAACTTAGTTGGTCCGATATTCAAATCAAACTCTTGGATTATTGCCACCCAAGTAGCTCTATTGTTCATGCATATATCTTGTTGAGTTAGAACATCTTTGACTGTAGAGGAGGGTACATACACAGTAGAGTGCGAATGCAAGATATAAAATCTGAAATGTTTCACAGCTTTAACTATTGCATATGCTTGCTTCTCAACCATAGGATAATTTAACTCGTGCTTTTTCAAGGGTATGCTCAGGAAATCAATTGGTACTTCCTCTCCCTTATCATTTTTCTGCAATAATATCCCAGACGGGGTATGCTCTGAAGAGTAACATTAGATAACGAAATCTTTTTTTATAATCAGGGTTGATCAATGTCGGGGCAGACGCTATGGCCTTTTTAACATCATCAAATGCCTGAACAACTTCCGAACTCCACTTGAAAGGGTTATTTTTGCTTAAGAGACTCACCATATGTTTAGTTGTCTCAGCGAAATCTGGAGAACCTCCTAATAAAGTTTGTTTGGCTGAAGAAAGACTTAACTCCTGTCCGGTTAGAAGGCAAACCTATTTGCTGGATAACTTTTAGTCTCTCAGGATCTATCTTAATCCCATCTTTTGAGACAATCTGACCTAACAGCTTCCCTTCCGTAACACAAAAGATTGATTTTTTAGGATTTAACAAGATCCTTTTCTCTCTGCACCTTTGTAAAACAACTCTCAAATCCTTAAGATGATTTTTACGCCTCTTAGAGAAAATTGTCAAATCATCCAGGTAAATGAAAATCACCTTTTTAATTAGATGGTTGAAGGAAGAATCCATTGCTCATTGGAATTTGGCACCTGCATTAATTAATCCAAACGACAATGTGGCTATAGGCATATGTACCCCATGGTGTGGTGAATATCGTCTTGTGTTGATCCTCGTCAGCCACTTTGATATGGTTGTAACCAGAAAAGCCATCTAACATGGACATCATTTTTGTGCCAGCTACTGTTTGCAGTATATGGTCCATCACTGGAAGTCCGTAATTATCCTTTAGACTGCTCTGGTTCAGATTTCTGAAATCCACACAAATCCTTATCTCACCATTCTTTTTCCTCATAGGCACTATGTTGGCTATCCTGGTAGAATGATGAATAGGATATATTATCCAAGCTTGCAACATCTTCTCTACTTCTTTCTTTATCGTTTCAGACACTTTAGGGTTATAACTTCTCAACTTTTGCTTAAATGGTGTGATATCTGGCTTTAAAGGGATATGATGTTGAAATTTACCTCCTTTAAAATTCTTCAAATCATGGTAGGACCAAGCAAAAACATTTGGTATATGAAATGTTGTGTAAACCTTTAATTTGTCCATTTCTTGTGGGTGGAGGTTATGATCAGTGCATTTGGATGCCTTAATAGGTTATTAAATTTTGTTTTCCCTATGTATGTTATTACTTGTTGTATGGT
>MU228144.1:5093900-5130410 GCA_018584345.1 Thuja plicata | reverse complement strand
GGTACCAAGTTGGGTGACTAAAACTAACCCCGGTTACCCCCTAGGAGTCCAAAAGACCCTCTAAAACTTACCTTGAAGTTAACCTACGAAATTCTAAGTCAAAGAAATTCTAGAAACTTCTAACCCTTGGGTAAGCATGGGTACTACTCAAAGATGACCTTAGTTAACCCTTAACTTACCTTGGTTTCCGTTTACTAGCCATGTCCATAATAAATTACAACACTTGCCAAATTTGGCACATAAAAATTAAAATATTAGACATGACTTAATAACATGAACATTTACTAATTTAATAACATACATACAAACCACGTTTATGAAGTAAACACATAACAATGAGGTCCATGTCTCTTTATATAGACAGGACCTTAGTAAGCACAGGTATATACATAGGTTCCAGTACTGGGTCCCCGATTTAGATCCATGGTCAACTTTTCCTGCACACTCAAGTCACACATCAGTAGATCCAAACACAACATGATATGAAACACAACATAACGTCAATAATATATGTAAGCATATAAACCACATTGCATTTAGAACTAAAATATCCTAGCATCGTTTTCCTAAACCATTTTCATCATATTACATTCATACATTTAGATCCAAATAAGCCATCTACATAAGCTGAAACTAAATCAGAACATAAACATCTCAAAAGTACCCTGATTACGAAATCAGGTGTTGAATATATAACACAAGATTCCACCGATCCTCAAAAGTACGAAAAGTCTCTCTGATAGTCAAAGTATGTCAAAGCATACACTACTAAAAGCATGAGAACAAAATAGTAAAGCTATAACAGTCTAATGTGGGTCTCATAGGTTATGGCACAAGAGACTATGTCATATCAATTTTGATAACATAGTAAAGATAAGTAATGTCAAGGCAGTCAGAGACCTTCCTAGTATTGCAAGACTAGTTGACACAATATGCAGGGAATGTGTTATGGGAAAGTATGTAAGGAGTTATTTTAGAAGCAAGAAGAACTCCGCTGAAAACAAATTGGACCTAGTGCATATAGATTTATGTGGTCCTACCCAAACAAGATCATACTGTGGAGAAAGGTATTTCATTTTTTTTGTTGATGATTTTTCTAGGATGATGTGGGTTGCGTTCTTAAAGGAGAAATCTGAAGCCTTTGAGAAGTTCAAAATATTCAAAGCTAATGTTGAGAATGAATCTACATTAAAACTAAAATGTTTGAGATTAGATAGAGGAGGAGAATTCACCTCTGATCAATTTTATGACTATTGTGAAGAAAATGGAATTAAAAGACAGTTGAGTGCACCTAGAACCCCTCAACAGAATGGGATTACGAAAAGGAGAAACATGATTATACTTGATACAGTGCACACTATGATAATTGAAGGAAAATTTGCACACACATATTGGAGAGATGAAGTGAATACAACAGTCTATACTATCAACAGAACTCAATTGAGGCCAGGCACAGATAAGATACCCTATGAACTTTGGTTTGGTAATGTACCTATAGTAAAGTATTTTAGAATGTTTGGCAGCAAGTGCTACATCAAGAGAGATGATGGTGTTGGTAAGTTTGATGCCAGCAGTGATGAAGGTATTTTCCTTGGTTACTCTACAAAAAGCAAAGCATATAGATGTTTTAATTTGAGATTGAAAAAGATAATTGAAAGTACTCATGTAAAAATTTATGAGAAGTTTATGGTTCAAGAGAGATACTATGAATATGCACCTATGATTAAAGATTAACCCAGGTCTAGTAGTAAAGATACTATTATTAAATAAATGTTTGATTGCATTGATGTCTCATGCAATGACCCTGAATCAAGCAGAGAAGAATCATAGATTAGAGAAGAATTCACACCTAAGGTTCCTAAATTCACATCTAGATACCACTATAAAGATGATATGCTTGGATATCAGAGTAGCAGTGTTTTGACCAGATCAAAAGCTAAAAGTATAGCAATGGATGAAGAGGTATGTTTAATTTCACAGATTGAAACTTTAAGTGTTGAAGATGCCTGTAACAATTCTGATTGGAAGAATGCAATGAAAGAAGAATTAGATCAGATAATTAAAAATGATACATGGGAAGTGGTCCCTAGACCCAGTGACAAAAATGTGATTGGAACAAAGTGGGTATTTAGAAACAAGATGAATGAAGATGGTACAATAGTAAGAAACAAAGAAAGATTTGTATGTAAATGATATGCACAAAGAGAAAGAATAGACTACACTGATGCATTTGCCCCTATGAGTAGACTGGAAGCCATTAAATTGTTCTTTTCCTATGCAATATTCAAAGACTTTAAAGTTTATCAAATTGATGTAAAGTCAACTTTTCTGAATGGAGACTTGAAGGAAGAAGTCTACATAGAACATCCTAAAGGATTTACTCTCTCTCAGCTAAACCAGACATGGTATGTAGATTGAAGAGAGCACTCTATGGTCTTAAATAGGCCCCAAGAGCTTGGTATTTGAGACTTGATGGTTATCATACCAAGATTGGATTCAAGAAAGGAGCAACAAATTGTAACCTATTCACAAGAGAGACACCTGATGGATTACTACTAGTTTCTATATTTGTTGATGACATTATCTTTGGAGGTAATGACAAGCTCAGTACAACATTTGCAAAAGAAATGTAGAATGAATTTGAAATGAGCATGATTGGTCCTATAAAATACTTTTTGGGACTGAATTTAAAGAAGACAGATAAAGGTATATTCATTAATTAGTCAAAGTATGTGAAGGAAATATTGAAGACCTTTAAAATGGAAGACTGTAAACCAGCAAGCACCCCTATGATAACAGGAAGCAAGCTTTCTAAGTATGATGATTCCATAGTACTTGATAAAACATTATACAAATCTATGATTGGAAAACTCATTTATCTAACTCAATCTACACCCAACATATCCAATGTAGTTGGCATTGTTGGAAGATTTGTAGCTGAACCCAATCAGAATAACCTAATGGCAATCAAGAGGATATTCAGATATCTAAAGGGAACTATAGACTATGGTTTATGGTATCCTAAATCAGAGAATGTACAAATTCATGTGTATACAAATGTAGATTGGGCAGGTTGTAATGATGATAGGAAGATTACTTTAGGAGGAGTAGTATTTCTCAGAGACAGGTTGGTCTCTTGGATAAGCAAGAAGTAGAATTGTATTTCTCAATCAACAGCAGAAGTTGAATATGTTGTAGCAGCACTGAATTGTTCAACCATGGTTTGGATGAAGCAGATGGTTAAAGAATTTGGCATTCAGGTTTATTATCCTATTGTTAGTCACTATGATAACACTATCACTATTAACATGTCTAAGAACCCTGTTTTGCACGCAAAGAAAAAACACATAGAGATCAAGTACCATTTCCTAAGAGAAAAGGTTGCAGAGACAGAAGTGAATTTGGACTATGTGCGCACCAAAGAACAGTTGGAAAATATTTTCACAAAGCCTTTATCAAAAGATACTTTTGAGTATCTCGGGGAGAAGTTGGGAGTAATTCCCTCTCCTGAGTCTGATTAGATAAAGAGGCACAAACATCAGTCATTAAGTGATTGATGAATGGTTGACTACTCTACTTCTGGAGTAGTATCTGTGCCTAATTATTTATGGTGCCCTTTGCCATTGATGTCAAAGAGGGAGTATATAGTAAGGGGGAGCACATATACTCTGGGTGAGTATAAAAATAGTCAGAAGAACTGAAGCAGTGTAGAGGAATCTTTGATGAGGATATTGAGAAAATTGTAAAAGAAAAAGGACACCATGAACAGAGGATTTGTTTATCATATGTTGCCATAAATGTCAAAGGGGGAGATTGTTGGAGATTTGTTTATGTGTAGTTGATTGATTGTATGTGTGTCATTGATGACAACATACAATATATAGTAGTGATTCTGTATGTACTTATTAGAATAATGATATCAAGTCTTTCCTGGTTAGATACATGTTTTAGACATGTTTGTTATGTTATGTTCATACACACAAATCTAGATATGATGTTTAAGTCAAGTTATGTAATTCCATTATTGGCAGTTACAGTTCTGGAAGAGTATCTATTCAGAGCTAATGTATGTAACGTGTTTCTTGAGTTGTGCCTATCTTTAGGATATGCGTGTGTATATTCATGATTATTTATGAGTTGATGATAGTTATCTAAAGGTGCCAAATGTGTTTCAATAATATTGTAAAGTTAGAGATGATTTGGTGAGGCTAACTTAGTGAAGTGTCACATCTATTTAGTTTGTGTTGTGCGGACTTAATATTGTTTACGTGGTTAGTTGAGCCAACAAGGATGTTATGAAGAGTTGTCTTACATGTCCCATGATCTCATACTTTGAGGAAGATACTTATATCAAGTCATTTGTGATATGCTAAGTGTGAATGATATGAAAAGAGACAGAAGATGTACAAAGAAGAATATTAGATGTGGTTCATTCATCAAGAGTCTATGTGAAGAAGAAGTGAAAGATTACAATACACTAGAACTAATAAAGACAGCAGGTCTACTCTACAGTTCATCATCAGATATAGTGCATATCTGTTATATAGAAGGTTGTATCCTTCACCATTGAAGCAGTGAGATTTTGGACAGTGAGTCCATCACCCCTAACAAGGTTATTTGTAAAAGACTCCTAACAGGGTCTAACCCTTAACCACATCACTATACTTATTGCATTGTAAAGTACAACTCCTAACAGGGTTGAAATATCTTCTAACAGGAATTACTATAAACAAGTATAGTTCATTATGGGTGCTAATTCCCACCAGGGTTTTTACCATTTGGTTTCCCCATAATCAAATTGTGTGTTGTGTACTATGTTATCTGATTAAGCATTTACTTTATTGTATTCTAATGTTAAAGAAGGAAAAAAATTAAAGTTACTGATAACTGATTCACCGCCCCCCCCTGTCTCAATTATTCTTTGGGACTATTCTAACAACTTGATGAAATAATGGAGTCTTGATTCTGGACTCTCAGAGATTTTGATGCAGCAAAGATGTCACGTCTCTCCCGCATGATGCTCCAAGCCCATGATGTAGCAAAGGTGGGGGTAGAGTTTAAAGAGGGTGCCCAAGATGTGGCCGAACAATTTGAAGTGGCCAAAGAGTGGCAAAATTTTATAAATGAGATTGATGAAGATGGAATCCTCCAAATCTTGGAAGCATTCAAAAGAGTATAAGGCAATAAAGTCCTCTGGTATCCGGAGATTTTTACCAGCAGGGTATAGTTTTGCGAATTTTCTATTCTTTGAGTGTAAGCTCCCAAACTCTGAAATTGTGGGTCCAATTTTTCTATTAATTCAGAGCGATCCACATCAAGGTACCCCAGAGCTGAATGATCACTGTCAAGTAGTTAATAAGGGTAAGAATGTAGATGATCTAGATAAGGACATGTCTAGTGGATGAGATGTTTTTGACAGATGATTCCCCCAAGGCACTACCCCCATATTAACTACCAGGTACACATCGAAGATAGGGAGCCACAATTTTCATTTATGAGGCATGTAGCCTAGGATACAGGGACAATAAGATTTCTTCCATAGTACCTCGACTCTCTTCTTTAGGCTGATTCTTCTATATTTCTCCTCTTATATTCTTCTTCTCTCTTGTCAGGCCTCTATACATCTCGAGGTGATTGTAAGTGGTGTATTTAGTACCATCCATAGAATAATGTATTATATTTGGCAAGTGTACAGTTAGATTAGGTTAAGTTATAGGTCAAATTTGTGTATAAATAAGAAGTCCGATGCCATAACAAGGGTTGGAAAAATTGATGATTTTATAGTACAACAGTAATAGAAGCATAGAATTTCACTTTTAGTTGTTACCAATAGATTAGAATGCTCACTTGGAGCCATGAATGTACTCGCCAGTGATGTTGGAATGTTTTCAAGTTAATGGAAGAAGGAAGAACATCTTGTGTCTATGTGTTATTGTTGTTCTAACCTCGGAAGTTGGCAGACATCTTTTGTGTAGTATGTTTTCCTATGTCCTTTGATCCTATATTTTAGTTTAGATTATTGATCTTATCTCCCCTTTCTTTTGAATGCATATGAATTGCTAGTTCATTGTGTATTTGGTATTTAGTGTAGTTTCTTACATTGGAGCATTGTTTGATGTTTGAATATATATTACATAACTATAGGTAGAGATATAAGTCTAACCCTGATCTATCTTTTGATTTGTCTTTGATTATCCAAATGCTTGCAGGAAGCCACATTCCTTTTGAAATCCCTGAGAAGATGAGTAAAAACTAGCTTTCCCCTTAAACAAAAATCACCTACCCAACTTGGCTCCCCTGCACCATTGAGACTTGACTACCAGGTGCTTGGAGGCTAGGAGAATTAATTCTCCAGTAAACCTCTTCAGGCAGAGTTGGCTGGTACCCCAGTACCTGGTGACAACTTATTTCTATTGGTAGAACCAGTCACAAAGTCCCATCCATAGAAACTAATGCTAAAAGGAGGGCATGAGATCATCTCCCTCAAAATATTTCAATTTTAAACCTCTCGAAGGCTCCCTAAGCAATATTTTTAGGAACCAAGATTTTCATGGGATAGGATCATCTTCACCCCTATGTTTTGAAAGAATCCTTTGATCAATCTTGAATCCCAGAGAGTTTGTAGAACTCATACCTCCCATCCAAAAGAGTAGGACCCAACAAACAAGATAGCCAACCAATTTTATCTAGGGATTCACTACACACCAGAATACCCTGATCCCTCAGATAATCCTGGGGACTAACATCCAACCCAGCCAAAACCAAACAGTCCTAATGGCTACCTATTTTAGTAATATTGGGTCTCCAATGTGGTAGTTCCCTGGTGCTACCAATGATATTCCTCCGCATCCAGAGAAGATCTACCCCAAATATGAGCATCTAGGCCCCCAAACCGCAGAACATCTTCAGCCCTATAAAGATGCCATGATCAGACACTAGATACAACAGCAAGATGTTGTAACCTAGATGTTTCCTCTATCTTTAGGATAGAATGAGCTGAACTAGTACCTAAACATTCCCACCAACTCCATCAATAGTTGGTAGGATATGGAAGATTCCTTTCTAGCGGCCTTCTATGTTCATTTGGATCCAGCTTGGTCCAATAGCCAGTTCATCTCCATCAGGAAGGAACTGAATGAGCCTCTCACTACATTCAACCATCTGTTCTAATGTTCTTTGAAGCGATACACAGGCCCTTTTATCCCATCCACTGACATAACCATCCAGACATACCTGAACACCATGGACCCCATTGTTACTACTCTCCTCTAGAGAACTACTGCCACTAATGACTGAGATACTTTGGTGAAAGTTTATAATTTATCCATAGAGTTGTCCTATTATTTGAGAAATGATCCCTGTGGGATTGGATAGAACCTACCCTTCAATGTGTTTCCCGATAGAACTCCTCAAGGATACAACCCCAATCCATCCATGGGTGCCCCAATAATGGTCGTGGACCCACCGTCAATAGATCAATTGGCCTGGTACATTTACCCATCTCAAGCCTAGAAAATTTGGGGTTTGGAATACATTCCTTCGAACTAGCCGCAACAAATGGAACAAACTTTGACACAACCCTCTAGAGTACCCTTCTTCCAATCATCTCTAGCTGGAGGATTGTCATCCTCAACTCTGAGAGTTGTTGCCGCTTTCCCAGGTAATCCACCACAATAGTCATCACACTATGACTCAACTATGCAGATTTCTGTTGAGGTTGACTCCCTCCAGTGATTGGTGTCCTCATTGACCATGGACATGGGACATCTGAAGGTGGGGCCTTCCGTGCCCCACAATTCCAATTCTTAGAGAGGGAATATATTTTCTTTGGCCAACGAAATTCCAATTTTGGGGGAAGAAACTAAAAGAATGGGCCTCAGCCCAACCAAAAACAATGGAATAGTAATGCAAACACCATAGGTCCTCCTCTAAATAAAAATACCACTTAGGGTGTTGCTAGAACTAGTCATTCTACACAGCTCACAGAATTCTTCCCTATGACCACATGGTGTATATTTCATGACACTAGCTCACATTCCAATGTGAACTGTACAACACTGGAGAAGATCATCATGATCTCCCAATTAGACAGACAACAACCTACTGATTTAGCTCCTCCAGAATCCTCCACATTAGAGCCCCCTCACACAGCCTCCATGTGTGAGACCGTCTTCTTTGGGAAAGATTAACAAGATGAAGAAGAGCTTGATTTATAGGGGTTCTTTGATGAATCCATCAGGGCCTTTGAGGAAAAAGTTTTCACCATCCCGCAGACTCCCTACAACACTCAGAGTCAGGTTGGAAAAGGGCTAGCTTACACTTCAATACCTCCCAAGAATACCACCCACTAGGACAACACAAATGATCATCCCTTCCCCTTGAAAGGACCTAGTCCTAACGCCACTAGGGATTTGACCGGGGGAATCCAACTTTACCTGGGGGGATGGTTTGACATCACCAAGGAGTTGGAAAGCACCACCACCACCATGACCTTGATGGAGGTTTTTCTCAATTTTCTCGAGTAGAATAAATCCCTTCTATAGCTCTTGGTAAACTTGGAAGCTATCAGTCATCCACAAAAGACTGTCACATTCAACGATGCCAACTCGGTAGTCTTTCAGGGGAACACAAAGGATACTCCCTTTCTACTTGGCTTGAACATTCAAGTGAAGAACCTATATAGCTGCCTGGTATATTTTGGTGCTTCTGGTAACATCATACCCTTATCCATCTTCTAGAAGCTTGAACTCACTCCCACGCCATCTAAAGGAGCAATAGTCCAATTGGATAAAACTATTGTAAAAATGGTTGGTGAGATATAGAATGTCTAGATACAACTCATCCAAGATCCCTAGATATCGAGCACCATAGACATCCAAGTGGTGGACATCCCTGAAAACTACAACATGTTATTAAGTTGGAATTGGTCAAAGTCCCTCAATGGGTATTTCTTGATAGACTTCTCCCACTTGTGGCTCCCCTGGAAAGGGAAATCAAATTAGATCAAGGTAGAGAGTGAGTGTAGAATGAAACAAGCTCTCACCAAAGTCATGAGGGTGAATGAGATTCTTTTCTTTGAATCCTCCCTTAGGGTATATAGAAAATGGGAGATCCTAACCTTTGATTTTATCCCTAGGGATGATCCCATAATTGCTCAAATAATTCTAGATCTAGATGAAAAGATGAAGTGTGAGGTACACTCACAAGGTAGCATGGCTACTTTGGATACTCTCTTATTTGGAACCTCATACCAAGTACACTATCAAAAACACACCCAACTAGAGTGTGAGCCTTGTGTTGTTGCCACTACTTGCCACATCACTGACCCTCGAGAGAAGGAAAGTGAAGTTGGTTCACCTGGACCAAGTAATCCACCTGGTGGTACACCAGAGGTGCCACCCATCCAAGAACTCAAATATGAAGATCATCTAGGGGAAAGTCTCACCTACACACCATTAGAGCCAAAGGAAACACATCACAAACCTCCCAACCTCGAATCTAATCCAAATTCCACTTTGCCTCCCTAGCCCGATAAAACTGACAATGACTTATGGATCCTAAAGTTTGAAGGGTCCCAGTCCAAACAAGGATGCAAAGCCGGAGTGGAACTTATCAACCCATGAGGAAAGTCCTTCCTCACGTCCTATAGGTTGCAGTTTAACTGCACCAACAATGTCACTGAGTACAAGGCCTTGGTGCTTGGACTCTTGTTCTCATTAAAAAAAGGGATACCCGCCTCTGGGCAATGGGTGATTCAGAGCTTATCTTAAAAGAGGTTGGGAGCAAATAGACATGTCATGACAAAAGGTTAGCCGCATACCGTAACTGGACATGGAGACTAATTGAATAATTCAATGCTTTTGGTATCGAGCTTATTCCCTTGAAACGTAACTATGTTCCAGATTCCCTTGCTGTGTCTGCCAACACCCTCGAGTGAATGGCTGGCTCCCAGCTCTAGAAATTTTCTATTGAAATGGTCCCCACCCCATCCATCTCGAATAATATCACCCACTTTCAGTTTTTCGAGGATGACCATCACATTCTGGCCTTCAAGGCCAATGTTGGCATCTTAGAGGATCAGATCATGGAAGAAATTGATCATGACGATACTTGATAGGGGGAAGAATATGAAGAGATCATCCACCTACACACCAACACCATCCCTAAGGAGATGGTAGCTCTAGAATGAATATTTGATTCAAACCCACATGACCAAGACAAGATATCATCCTCCTCTGAGGGAGGAAAATATGAAAAAGTCAACATCGGTAAAGTGGATGAAGAAAAATTGGCCCACATTAGTACCTCCTGCTCCCCAGAGGACAAGGAGAAGATTCTCGTGGTTCTCTGAGAATAGATTAATGTTATTTCCTAGGGGTATGAAGACCTTAAAACATATGATACATGTATCATGAATCATACCATCCCCCTGAACCTAGATGCCAAACCTTTCTAGTAGAAGTAGAGGCCGATAAACCCTTTAATCAAGCCTTTGATCCATCAGGAGGTTTAGAAATTACTATCAGCCCAGATCATCTTTCCTATCTAGCATACGACATGGGTTGCCAACCTCATCCCCATATGCAAGAAGAACAAAAGGATTCACCTATTTGTGGATTTCCACAATTTAGACAAGGCCTCCAAGAAGGACAATCACCCTCTCCTATCATTGGATGAGGTGTTACAAATTGTTAATGGTTCACAAATGATGTCCTTCCTGAATGGGTACTCTGGGTAAATCCAAGTTATGGTTAAATTTGAGGATAGGATGAAAATTACGTTCACCACCAAGTGGGGAACATTTGCATATCGAAGAATTCCCTTCGGCCTAGTTAACATAGAGGCCACATTTCAAAAGGCCATGGACATTGCATTTGAAGGCATAGTCAACAAATGCATAATCATCTACATGGATTATTTAACAATCTTTTCCTGGGATAGACGTGATCATTCCACCCACCTCGCTCAGATTTATGAGAGATATCGCTAGTATGGCATCTCCCTCAACCCCAATAAATGCATATTCCTAGTCATTAAAGGGAAACTATTTGGGCATATAGTCTCTAAGAAAGGGATATCCATCGACCTTGAGAGAGTTGAAGCACTACTGAATTTGCAAATGTTTGATAGTAAAAAAAAAATGAGATCTTTCTTCGGAAAGATAAATTTTGTCCATTGGTTGATTATTGGATTTGCTGAGATCGTTAAACCACTCAATGAAATGATGGAGAAAGATACCAAGATTGAGTAGAGCCCTAAAGAAAATCTATCATTTTCTTAGATTAAGAAAACTATACTGGAGGCACCAGTCTTGGAAAGTCTGGACTATTCTATCCCATTCCACATTTACTCCTTCACTTCCCCACATTCTGTAGCTGCAGTTTTAACCTAGAACTTTTAAGGGGAAGAATGACCTATTGCCTTCATGATCTCCCCCTTTAAGAATGCCAAATTCTGGTACACACCACTAGAAAAGTAGGCCTTTGCTCTAGTTTGGGCCATGAAGAAATTTCAGCACTACATTCTCTAGAGCAAAGTGCATGCCATCATCTCAGACTAGGCTGTCAAGTCTTTACAGCTGCAGAGTGAACTAGGCAAATGCCAGGGGAAATGGATGGCCATCCTCCAAGAATACAATCTTGGGATGCAACCAATGAAAATAGTTAGAGGCCAGGGACTACATAGAGCAATGGAAGGGGCCACTCCAAACATAGAGTGCCAAACTGATACTATGGAGTCCATCACTCAAGATCCATGGTATACCAATTTGATGTACCTCTTTTTCAAATACAAATGCCTAGAGGGGCTTCCTCTTAACAAATGTCGCACCCTGCGACTGCAAAGTGCACACTTTATGATAAAAAATGGTATGCTTTTCCATAAGAATTTCAAGGGGATTTATCTCCGGTGCATAGACAAAGACCAAGATGCCAAAATGATAGAGGAATTCTATGGGAAGTATGGGATCAGGCATGGCTCAGCTGATGCCACTGCCCATCAGATTCTCTAGGATAGATATTATTGGCCCTTCATCTTGAAAGATGTTCACACTCACATAAGGAAGTGCCACACCTACCAAACTACCGCTTCTCATGAGAGGAACCCGACAATGCCTTTATAGGAAGTCTTTGAAGCTTGAACCTTCACCTAATGGGCATTAGATTTTATTTAGGGAAAGAAACCCCAACTCATCTTCCAACCACTGGTATATTTTGAATATGACCGATTACTGTACCTGGTGGTCTGAGGCAACCCCACACAGTAACAACATGATGGATGTAGTCATCAAGTTATTGGAAGAGAACATCATCACAAGGTTCAAAATGCACTTCGCTATCATGTGTGACAATGATCGGGTGTTTTCTTTAACACAAATATTAGAATGGACCTATCAGAAGAAGATCACCTTAAATTTCTCCAGTAACTATTATCCCTAGGTTAAAGGTGTTACCGAGTCTACAAATAAAAACCTAGTGAAGGTGATAAAACATTTGCTAGAACAAAATCCCTGGGACTGGCACCAAAATCTTAGGTTCTCCCTTTGGGTGGATTGTATCAGAATCAAGGAAGCCCTGGGGACTTCTCCTTTTCACCTATAATATGGCAAGAATCATGTGTTCCCAATTAACTTACAAAATTTTGGTTGTACAATTTATGAAGGAATTCAATGTCTAGGACAATATTGTGGAGGTTCGCCTCTTAAACTTTATGAGAATGGATGAAAAAAGAGACACAACATTAGAACATTTTGCACATCATCAAGAAATCATCAAATGATGGTTCGACAGGAGAGCCCAATACAAATCCTTTCAGGTTTTAGATCTGATCCTCTTGTGGGACAAGGCCTCAGAGAAGAAAGGAAAGCACACTAAGTTCCAAAGGCTCTGGCTTGAACCTTACTTAATCTTAGAGATCTACGGGGCCAACACTTATCACCTCAACACCATGACTTGACAATTTGTTCCATTGCCTGTCAATGGATAGTTTCTCAAACATTACTTTGAATGAGGTGGGTGATAAGTTCTCCCAAAGCTGTATCATATGTATATTCTCCTTCCTGTAAATATTTTCCTGGCACTCCTTGGGAGTGTCGTGTCCTTGTAAATAGTTGTCAGTGGTTCTCTGGGGCCATTTTATTTTCTTTTTTTTGTTTTGTCTTTGGTTTCCTATTTTTTGTGTGTTTATTGTTTTTTGGGTTCCCGACATGTTTCCATCTTCTTGTAGAGAGGTATGCTTCACATAACATCTAGTCCATAGAATGGTGCCTTATTCTTTTCGCTTAGTATGGAATCTATTGTAGCATGGTGGAATTTGTCTGCACTCTGGAGTTTTTTGCACACATGGTAAAAGGTTATGGGTAATCATTATCAAATTTATATCTCAAAAGTCTTGACATCAGTTAACAAAAAATCTAAGAAGCAAGTAATCATATGATCCTGGGGAGAAGATTGGTTGCATTGGTTATTGGCCATGTCTAAAAATCAAAAGAGTATCTCGAGTGTAGAACATCTCTCCTATTTAGAAAATTAAAATGGATGGAAAGGTGAAATAAGTACTGCTGTAAAAATTAGCTAAGCTTAAGGTTCACGGTGAAAGAAGTACCGCCTTCCCCATCTTCAAAGGAGAAAAAAAGAAAAATTGGAGAATAAATAATTCTGAGATCCGAGGGACCATGCAAGATATAGAGATCTGAGTACCACCTTCCCCATCTCTCTACTTCTCTTGGAAGTCATCGGCTTGATTTTCTTCCAAATCACACACTTCACGACTGACAAAAAGATTGAAGGATTGAATCATGATGAGTTGGATTTTCTCAAACACCTCACACCTAGCAAGTAAAATGCTTCAGGTAAAGATGAGTCTTGGTTTTGCTAACCAGAGATTTTGTAGTTCTCAAATGTGCTAAGGCATTCATCCCAGTGAGTTTCCATTTTTTATGCCCTGTATACATGTCCCTACATTTTGTTGGCAAAATCTTGGGTCCCCCTTTTCACTTGTTGGTTTCTCCCTTGGTTTCTTTTGTCTTCTTTTGTTTTCTCCAGCCTTTTCCTCCTCTCAACCATTGTTGTGTTCCCTTTTGGTCTTCATTTCTCCGTGGCCCGGTCTTAGAGTGTTTTGTTTCTTTGTTTCGATTGGATTACAGACTCTGGGATTCTTGTGACATTACTTCCTCTTTAGTTAGAGGGTGTGGCTCCACGGGACTCCTAGGCTTGGAGTTTGGAGGTTTTCCTTCTTGTGGGACTTGCAGAAGGAGGTCATACTTTTTCAGCCAAAGGATATAAATGGGGTTTCACTTGTCATTTTTAAATTTACAGTGAACAAATTACCCTCAGAGTGATTAAGAGCGATTTGTGCAAATTTCTAGTGAGCTAAGTACATTTTCTTCAAGTGTTTAGCAGTGAAGTTGGTGTTTGAGCTTGTGCATGCATTGAGTTATCCTGCAGGGTCTTTGGTGTGTTCATGGTTCATAAAGCTATTCATTTTCAGAGCACCTCTTGTGCCCTTCCTCTTGCATTCTCTTTTTTTTTGGTAGGTCTGTCCTGCCCTTCTCTCATTCTCTTTTATGTTTGCATTGTTCTTTTGTTTCTGGTTTTTATTTTTCTTTGTTTGCTTTGATGCTTTTGGTTCATCTTCATCATTACCTTATGTTGGTGGGATGGCTTTGCAGGAACATTGTTCACCTTTCATGCACTATATTATATGTACATTTGCATATAGTGTAGGCTTCTATGTAAGTGGTTGTAAAATGGGGTGAATTGGTGTGGATAATGTAAATATTGTAGGTTTCTATAAATATCTAGGGAGTTCTAAGTAGTCATATATAGGTGGTTGTAAAGTTGTCTGTGTCTTTAAGGTAGCTTGTATAAATTTGTTCCTCACCCTCCTATTCTTCGAAGGTCTACATAAATAATGTATATAACATACATTCTGTATAGTTTTTTGTAAATTAGCATATATAGTTTGTATATTCCATCATGTCCAAACCATCCTATGGTGAGCTCACCACACCCTCTACATCATGTACCCAAATTCAAGCTAGCCCACCTGGTTCTTGCGGGACTCAAACTCGGCACCTCGCCTGTTCAAGTTGCAACTTTTCTCTCTCCTCCTGTTTCTTCGGCGTTGATGGCAGTATTAAATTCCCCCACATGTGATAATTTAAAATCATCCCAAGTGGAATTCATTCCATCCGTGTTGAGACATCTGTCACCATTAAGTGCCATTACTCCATTTATTACATGACCATGTGACTGCCCACGTCATCCTAGTATGGCTTATTACCCAGTCACCTCAATAACAACTAGTTTCTCCAGACTGCAGGTTTCATGTAATCAAGCGGTCTTCATCACATTTTTCACATAAACCAAAACCCCCTGGAACCCCCAAGTGTTGATTAAATCCAAAGTAAGCTATTGTTTATTACATTTTCTGGGATTTTATTCAAGCTATCATGTTTTTAAGAATAGGTGCAAAATGGTGATGAAATTCTTAGAACCCTGAAAATTATTTTTTTTAATTACTTGTATTAATGGTTGTCATGTCTTGCAGGCTATCAACAAATCATTGATCAATACCTCTCAGGTAGCTTCCCCTCCCAGAAGTTTGGAAATTCCAACCACCTCAACAAGAGCAACCACCAATTCAAAGGCTGAGAAGGCATTGGAAAATCTCCTACTCACATCCAAATATCCAAGGGATGGTGCCCTCATAAGATCCAAGGTGGATTCTAATTTACAATTGATCACCGACACTGAGGTCGAACCATGGGATGTATTATAGGGCATCATCAGGACAATGTTCAATCAACATTCCACAAGAGATAGTATGGCAAAGAATGTGGCCGCCTCCAGCATTATCAAAGTCATCTACTTCCCTTACTCAATGCAGGCTCTAGAGTTGATCCTTACTCTGGCCAAACATTACAACACGACCACCTAGGCCATTATACTTGGTTCCTCTACTGTCTCTCAATGCTGCTACATTTACTTCAAGGATGGGAATCCCCTAGTTTTCTAATTCTATTGTCATCTCCCATGATACCTCCCTGCAAGAGTTCAATAAAGTCTAACAGGCATCTTGACAAAACCTCAATACCCAATTGTTGAAGACTTCGATGAAGGACTACAAAAAGATGAAGTTGGAGATCTCCCAAATAGATTTCAAAGAAAGCATCCAAGCGGGGATCATCTTCTTATGCTAGGTCTTTGAAGAGTCACATCCCCAGGACTTTTCAGTGTGGATTTACTACTTCATGTACGACATCTCCACCAACGACAAAAATTTTGACTGGGCAACCATTGTTGCCAATCATGTATATTTTCAGTTGAATAATGTTAGCAAGACATCAAATTTCTACATGACTTTGTATTTTTTATTGGCATTGGCACAACAAAGACCTAGAATTTAGGGTTTAGTTATAGTGGACATCCTTGGGACTGGGCTCGGCCATAATGCTCCATGGGACCATTTTCCCCAAATTCAATGGGAAGCCTGCTTCCCAAATTTTTTGATGAGTAAATGACACCTTCATTTTCTACAACATTTTGATACCATCTTGGGATGTCAGTTATTGGCTATCAAAGTAGGCTATGGCCTTGGTGAGTACATACATAAATTAGTTTATTTAATTTCATCTGCATTGTTATATTCGGGTGACCAGATTCTCTAACAAGCCCTACCTATTACCCAAGCATTATGGGGATAGGATTATTTTGATGGATATTTTTAGGCAAATCCTAGATCCCCATGCATTATATGGAGTGAAGAAGGTTACGTCCATCCTATTCTGGATCACTTGCGGGAACTATTCTTGCAGCCTTGCAGCGACCAAAGAGGCTGATAATGAGCTAAAGAGTCTAGGGCTTGCCAAGTTCTACCTAGAAAGGAACAATTTTGACCCACTCAGAAAAATAAATAGAGCATTTTCCCAGGCATCCACACCACATGAGCCTCATTTGGAGGATTTTTTGGTAGATTTCCAAGATGAGTTCAACATTCAGGGGAAAAAATATGAGAGGATGACCAAAGGGATGATGAAGCACCTCGACCTTCGGTTCTTTCCAAAGGATTTTTCAGATAGCGGCCCTTTGGAGGATTTGTCAAACAAATTATAGGGGATTGATTAGTTGGATCTCCCTCTGGTGGATTGGGACACCCTAGAGACTTTGAAAATTGAAGATGTCACCCAAGGCATTATGCAATGCAACCAAGAATATTTTGCACAAGTGTGCAAGAAAAGTACCTGTCGGGGTTCGATTTTGCAGGGATCCATTTTAGCCTCCGGAGTGGCCAGAGAAAGCAGAGACAAGGGGAAAGTGAAGTAGAGGACCCTGACCCCAGCCTTGCCATCAGTTCCACCACTATTATGGAACAACTCTACACCTAGCTTGAGCCATCCCAACAGCTGGGCAAAACAATGAGCACAAGGCTTTCTCGCGGCCTCCCAGTTACTCTAGTGGGATTCACCCTCACTTCAGGCTCACCATCACTTGCAACAATAATGATTTGGGTGGTGAAAATAGATGAGGAAAGTGTATCTATCATGGAATTTGGGGTCCAACTGCAGACAAGAAAAAATAAGTCAAGGAGAGATAACCCTCCACCAAGCATAAATGTAAGCCTCGGGCAATCGGGCAGCATTCCTATGGAACTTATCCCTTCCAACCCTAAAGTAGAAGATCATCTAGAGGCCTCCTCTCCCAACGACAATTTTGATGATATCTTCCAGACCCATGATCTGGTAAATTTTCATGAAGATGTCGAGAGGGCAATAGACGAGATTGCCACTCAAGAGGTGGAAGATATCCCTGGGGAGGGAGAAAGGCAAGAAAAATAAATCACCCCTGAAGAAGAGGTTTGGGAGTAGGAGTAGCTGACAATGGTTGGGGAAGCACAAGATGAGTAGCCGACAATGCTGGGGAAACTGGACCTTTGGGATAAATTGTACCCCCAGTCATCACACTCCAAATGCCTCTAGTTACTCTCAGTGATCAAGTACCCTAAAATCCAACATTCATCAAGGTGGCCTTTGCAAAACAATAGGTAGATCTAGGCCAGACATTGTCGGCCCCTCCAGAAGATGTGCCCTTGGAGGAGAATGTCCCAACATATAATTTTGAAAGAAATCCAGCAAGAAAAAGACATGGGGGAGAACCCCAGATATATGGATACCAATGCTACAGTTTCCTGGGAAGACGAGGTCCCCAACACTACAGATGAGAATGCCACAAGGGTGGGAGACACAGGGAATCCTGGGAGTGGAGAAAAGGAGTCAATAGAGACTATAAATGCCAAATAAGTGCAATTGACTGGTGCAGGAACACCTAGGTAGGGAAAAGATATGTAATATGACCTAGGTCTTATTGGATGTTTTTGTCTTGTAGTGGTTCTAGCTATACCACTAGGATAATAAGGGGACATGTAGGTCCTAGTGTGTAGTGTGGTAAGTGAGGATGCCTTAATAGGTCCTTAGTGACCTTTGAGTCTATCTAGGTCAAATCAGGTTTTTTTGGGATTTTGGTGCCAAATTAGCTAGTCAAGGGACTAGAGGTCCTATTTCATGTTATTACACCTTAGTTAGTGATTTGGGAAAGTTTGGACAACTTTTGACCAAGTTTGGATAGCATATCCAAAAAGTTGCAAAAGTTGTCATTGTTGTCATTGACAACATTGGTTGCAAGAATGCAACTTTGATTGAATTGGTTTCTTAATTGTCTAAAACTCATGTTTTAGTGCCTTTTTCAACTACATAAGGCTATCCTCGATCATTTTCAAGGGTTGGCATTATTGTGTCAGAGTGTGTATGAACTGTACAATTGAAGAACAGTTACAGTTTATGTAATTTGTGAGCATTTGGCATTGTAATAGATTGAATCTTTGACTATAATCCTTGTTTATGTTAATGTATATTGTTTAAAGACTTTGTGTGGTTGTGTTTTTCTAGTTTGTATAGTTTTGGTTTGTTTGGTAAATTGTTTTATGTTTTGCCTAGTCACTGGTCTGAACCAGACACCTAGTGCAAATGGGGTCACAGATCCATTTTCCACTATGGAACTGGCATGGGCCTTTGGAATATGGAAGGTGAATCCATGTACATTATGTATAGTGAAGGAGGGGCCCAAGAAAGCATGGGAGAATTTATAAGGTGATTCCCTAGGTGAGCAAGTGATGCATGGCTAGGGATCACTAGTAGTTGCAGAGAAATTTGTAAGGATTGAAATCATTCATTTCTTCAATCAGGGATCGTGAAAAGATATTAGGGTGAGTGAAGGTGCCATAACTCAGAGGAGAAGTTTGGGTGTGAATTTTTTCTAGCCAAGGAAATCAATTTCTTGAGAAGACAGTGAAAAGGTCTTGAAACCCTGATTTTTAGGCTTGTTTATAGGAGGTACTGTACAAACACCTCTGGAATCCAAGACCTAGAAAATCTATAGGTGCTTGATAAAGAGTATTAGGGTATGGTTTTATTTTTCTTACTTGTTCACAAGTTTTGTAAGT
Organism: Thuja plicata; assembly: GCA_018584345.1. Classification (NCBI taxonomy): domain Eukaryota; kingdom Viridiplantae; phylum Streptophyta; class Pinopsida; order Cupressales; family Cupressaceae; genus Thuja; species Thuja plicata. Next base: position 5,110,913 of record MU228144.1, on the reverse strand, counting down.
TATTACAGTTTTCCCTCAATATAGGTATAATTGCTTGTAGCCCTATTTTGGGTTGATTTGGCTTGATCCTTGGAGCTCATTGAGATTTTCTTGGAAAAAGGAGTTTGGATACCTTGAAGTGGATCCAATTAACACCCTAAAAGACTTTTTCTCCATAGGGAAGAGATTTGGATCCATTTGGATCAATTTATGCAGACGGAGCAAGAAAGGCCATTGCGAGCCTAGGAAGAAGCATGGTGAGTTTTTGTTCTACTTAATTGGTGTTCACTAGTTGAAAGGGATAGGATCTTGTGAGAAAAATCCTAAAGAGAGAAGGGTTAATTTAAGAACACTATTAGGTTAGTAGAGTGACCTAGGAGCCCCTAGAGGAAACTAGGAAAAAGAAAGACTAGTATTACATCACCAACCCCCAACTAAATCCCTAATATATAGGACTTAGCCATATGATCACCACTACCACCACAATGGTTGGTAGACTCAAGAAAAAGGAAGGCCGTAGTAGTAGTGAGATTTCCCCTCTCTTTGGCTGAAATGATGGCCCAGAACCAAGAGGCTCAAAAGCCTAAGACGGCCTGAACCCTCCATACCCTTCAGACCAGTTTGGGAGGAAGTGTTGTTGTAGTAGTAGAAATGCCTCCCCCAGATGAAGAAGTGGCAGTAGTAAGAGCTAAAGAATATATAGTCACAGAGATTCCTCTAGGGAGGAGAGACAAGTAGGGAGATTTGAACTTGTTAAAAGAGGCTAGCCAGGAAATTGAGGCCCGGTATGACAAACAAGCCCATAAATTGAACGAGGAAAACCAAAAAATGCCAATCTCCTCAGGCTTCTAACAGAGTTGACACAACCTCTAGCTGTAATTCCTCTGGATACTTCTACATCTAGAACACTACTTCCATAGGGTGAAATTGATGTACTGAGGATGATGAAAAATAAAGTGCAAGCTGTCAATGAATGGGTGACTAAGCAGGTGGGATCCGTAAGGCACTTCCTAACAATCACACTCCCAAACCTCCATTAGGCCACTAACATCTTGGGCCTGGTGAATGGTGCCATTTCCCAGTGGGAGGGAGAGTTTGAAAAATACAAAGAATGGATAGGTGAATTAGAATAAATAATGAACATTAGAGAAGACATCATCACCAATACAGGAATTTTGGGAGAAGAACATTTTAGGTTCCTTCGGGTCCAACACTCCAGAATTGGTCTCAAAATTGAGAGAAATAAGCAATTGGTAGCAACCTTAAAGGGTAAATTCTTGAAAATTGAAAGTTATTTGAATTTATATGTGGCATTTGTTATAAGGTTTTTGATAGTCGATCCCTTCAGCACCGCGACATGCACTCCCATGGATTTTGTGGTGAGAAAATTTGATGAAATAATGGAGTCATGATTTTGGACTCCCAGAGATTTTGATGTAGCGAAGATGTCTCATATCTCCCTTATGATTCTCGAGGCCCACGATGAAGCAAAGGTGGTGGTAGAGTTTAAAGAGGGTTCCCAGGATGTGGGAAAATAGTTGGAAGTGGCCAAAGACCGCGAAAATCATATATAGGAGATGGATGAAGATGAAATCCTCTAGATCTTGGAGGCATTCAAAAGAGCATAAGGAAATAAATTTTTTTGGGTCTTCGGATATTTTAACCATTAGGGTATATTTTTGCAAAAAATTTATTCTTTGAGCATAAGCTCTCAAACTCTAGAATTCCAGGTCCAAGTTTTGTATTCATTCACATCGATCTGCGTCAAGGTTCCCTGGAGCAGACCGATCACTGTCAAGAAGTTAATAAGGGTTAGAATGTAGATGATCTAGATAATGATATGTCAAGTGGACGAGATGTTTCTGATAGATAATTCCCCTAAGGTACCACCCTTTTATTAACTACTTGGTGCACATCGAAGATAAGGAGCCGTAATTTGCATTTATAAGGCATGTAGCCTAGGATATCGAGACAACCAGATTTCTTCCACAAGTACCTCGACTCTCTTTTATAGTTTGATTCTTCTAAATTTTTCCTCTTATCTTCTTATTATGTCTTGTTAGACCTCTATATATCTCAAGGTGATTGTAAGTGGTGTAGGTAGTATAGGCCATAGATTAATGTATTATATTTTTCAAGTGTACGGTTAGATTAGGTTAAGTTTTAGGTCAAATTTGTGTATAAATAAGAATTTTGATGCCATAACAAGGGTCTAAGAAATTGATTATTTGGAGACAAGCAGTAATAGAAGCATAGAATTTTACTTTCAGTTGTTCTTAGTAGCTTAGAATGCTCCCTTGGAGCCATGAATGTACTTTCCAGTGATGATGGAATTTTTTCAAGTTAATGGAAGAAGGAAGAACATCTTGTGGCTATGTGTTATTGTTGTTTTGACTTCTGAAGTCGGCAAACATCTTTTGTGTAGTATGTTTTCTTATGTCATTTGCTCCTATGTTTTAGTTTAGATTAATGATCTTATCTCCCCTTGCTATTGAATGCATATGAATCACTGGTTTATTGTGTATCTAGTATTTAGTGTAGTTTCTTGCATTGGAGCATTGTTTGATGTTTGAATATATATTGCATAACTATAGGTAGAGATATAAGTATAAACCTAATCTATCTTTTGAGTTTTCTTTGATAATGCAAATGCTTGTAGGAAACCCCATCCCTTTTGAAATCCCTAAGAAGATGAGTAAAAACCATCTATCCCTTCAAACATCAGTCACCTGCCCAACTTAGCTCCCCTGGACCATCAAGACCTGACTACCAGGTGCTTGGTGGCTAGAAGAATTTATTCTCTGGTAAACCTCTTCAGGCGGAGTTGGCTAGTACCCTAGTACCTAGTGACAACTTATTTCTATTTGTGGAGCTGGTCACAAAGTCCCGTCCATAGAAAATGATGCTAGAAGGAGGGCATGAGATCATCTCCCTCCAAAGATTTTGATTTTACACCGCTCGAGGGCTCCCCAAGAAATATTTTTAGGAACTAAGATTTTCAAGGGATAGGATCATCTTCACCCCTATGTTTTGAAAGAATCCTTTGATCAACCTCAAATCCCAGAGAGTTTGTAGAACTCAGACCTCCCAACCAAAAGAGTAGGACCCAAAAATCAAGATTTCCAACTGATTTTATTTGGGGATTTGTTACATACTAGAATACCCAAATCCCTCAGATAATCATGGGTGCCCGGTGACAACTTATCTCTATTCGTAGAGCTAGTCACAAAGTCTCATTAATAGAATGTTGAGCACCTAACAAATAACATCCCTTTCAATAGGTTCAACTCAGATTGGTAACATAATTATCCCCTTATATTTTCTCTCTTCTTCATCATATGTCTTGATGGTGATCTTTTTGTGGGAATCTATGCAGTCTTCACCATAGCCTAACTGAGAAAAGAAGCTAGTAGAGAAGATGTTAAGGCCAACATTCTTATCTATAAGGACATGATGGATGTTCTTTGGGAGAATCATGACCTTGATATGCAAGGGGTTATTATATGGAAAAATAAATGAATGGTCATCTTCTTCAGAAAAATACAAGTAATGAGGTGAGGTTAGGTGACCTACCATGGATTGAAACCATTCTAAATCTAAATATTTATGAACATTTGCCTCAGTGAGGGATTTGTCAAGACTCTCCCTATGAGTAGGTGAGATTTTGAGTAGCTCGAAGATAGTAATCTAAGCGTTGGTTTATTGCAATTGGCCTAGTATGTTGTAATTAGAAGCATTAGACGAGGGGACCAATTTTGAATGCTTGTTGGTAGTGCCAACAATAGTATTATCTACATGTTGTTTTGGTGTAGATGTGGAAGGCTCAAGGCCTTTGATAACAATCTTTGCATGAGACTAAGTAATGGGGGTAGCAAAAACCTAATATTGTTCTTGTTTAGAGAAATGAGGCGTAGGTCCTCGTAGGATGAAGGGTGTTTTTTGATTGGGAGCATCTTCTCTTCCCTTGATTGTAACAATGTCACAGTAGTCAACATCGATAGATTCAACTATATTAATGACATTGTCATTATTAGTGTACATATAGTTGACCTTGGCATGAGCATTTTTATCTTTAGAGGATTCACCTTTCTCATGAGAAGGGAAGGGGTCTTTGAATTCCTAGTGATGCGAATTCTTTTCATGACTCCCCACATCAACAACCTTATTATCGATAAGATCTTGAATTTTATGCCGCAGTTGCATGCAGCTAGCTATTTTGTGACCATTGTTCTAGTAGTAATCACAACACACAGATTCATTCCACCAAGAAGGGTGTGGTTGTGGATGAAAAGGAAAAATTATATAGAGGAGTGAGTATTCAATTTTTCAATAGAATCTTGTAAACCACATCGAGGGGCTCTCCTAGATGAGTAAACTCATGTTTGGGTCAAGGATCCCAAGGTTTAGATCTAGAATAGTTTGAAGATAGTTTAGTTTCTTCCATAGCTTGTTTAGCAGAATTGGCCACTTGCATAGTGGTATTAAGGTTAAACACTACCTTTAGAGGCTTGGGAGTTATGTTGTCAACAACTCCATCATTCACAACATCCCAATTGTTGTTGACAATCTTAGTTTTGTCTTTGCTTGAAGAGGAGGAACCCTATTTGTTATCATTGTATAGGGTCATTTCTCCTTTCTTGATAATGAATCTTTCAATTCTCATAGCTTGTTTGATCATGTCATTGAAGGTCAAAGGACTTTGTAGCTATACTTGCTACCCAAAATTGGGAAGAAGATTGTCCAAAAAGATGTTAATCGTTTCAGACTCAGGTATCTTACGAGAAATTTTTGTATAAAGTTGTCTCCATATCTGGAGAAATGTAAAGAAAGGTTTCCCATGGTTTTTCTTTAAACTGCAAAGATCACTAATGTTAACCAGATGTTAGATATTATGCGAGAAGTGTTGCAGAAACAAGTTGGCAATCTCATCTGAAGTCTTGATGCTAGTAGGTATCCTATAGCACCACTCTATGTCCGACCCTCCAAAACTATGTGGGAAGAGATGCATGAGGTAAGTTTGGTCATGTATAAACTCCATAGAGAGAGCACCAAACTCTCGTAGATGATATTGAGGATCAGAGGTACCCAAGTATTTTTCGTACATGGGAAGTTCAACTCCTTTAGGAAAAGGAGGCATGGAAAAAAAAATTTTGAATGGGAATGGACAAATGCTTTCCAGTGTGAACTGTGTGGTAGGTTTTCTTTTATCCTTCATGAGTTGAAGGATTTGTTCTTTCATGCTTTGACCTTGTTTTTATTAAATATTTGAAGATCAAATTTGATTGTCAACAAGTTTTGTCTTTCCACCATTCAGAGGTCTAAATATAAATTTTGTCTTTTAATATCTTTATGGTTAGCTTAGCCATCTGAAGCTTTTTGCATCCTTGATCTTTAAGGATTCCAAGATGGATAATGCTCCATACATATATCAAGTAGCAAGACATTGGAAATGATGGTAAAATAAAAACTGTGAGGCAGACTTTTCAATTTTGTCTACTTTTCAAAAGGTTTTCATTCTATTTGAATGTATTGGATCAGAAGATTATTGATAAAATACAATGGAATTTCCTTTTTTAGATCTTTGATTTTTTTTTGCATTTATGTTTCAGCTCTTGTATGTTTAATTTGTAAGACATTTTAAATGTACCAGTTATAAGGTAACTGTGCTATTATTTGTGAGTTTCTTTCAAGGAGGGATTAAATCTTACAAATAGTTCCAGAGGGTTAGGGTTTTGTCCAAGAATTTGATACAGAGATGTGTGAATGAGAGGATAGTTTGTAAGGAATTCTATCTAGGATTTTATCTATTTTCTAATTAATTGTCTTCTTTGTGAATGTATGTTCCATTATGACTCTTTTCTTGGGATTAGGCACTGGTCAAGTTTTTGACAAGTAGTTCTTAACATCAATCAATTATAAACAAAATCTTTTAATTCTTTTATTAAAAGCATATATGTATAATTAACTGTATTGAGAAATACAATTCATTGTGGTGATTCTTGAAGAGAGAATCAGTAGGTTATCCTTCCTAAGTCTAGAACTCAACAAAGAAGAAGGATGTGAATCCTTATTTCACCATTGTTTTCCCTTGTCATGTTCATAATTCAGCCTACTAAACTTTGCATTAGATTGGATGTGTTCACCTGCAAGATGTGTTATAATTTGTTGCAGTAATAGGTAGGAGACAAATCAGTGTAATTTTAAGCCCACTGTTAAGTTACTGAGAAATAATAATCTAAGAAAGGTATAGCCACCTAAGCAATGTGGGGCTCAACGAAGAAGAAGGATTGTATCCTTTTTAATTAGCCTTTTACCTTTATGAATAAAGAATTGGGAATCTAGGAGTCAAGCTTGATAGCTATATTGTTATTCAACAATAAAAAGCATTAAAAAAAGGTGACTCTACTAGGGAATACTAGTAATGTTATAGAGTTATGTTTATTACAGAGTTAGTCCTTGTAATACTAAGAATAAGTCTATTTTTCCTAATAATTGTGAGAGCGAGTCTATTCTGTTTATCTGTCATTGCGCACTGCATGAAGGTCATGATACTAAAAATGATACAAATATTATCTCACATAGATTGAGTGGTGGTTTTGAATTCCTTGATGTTCCCAGTACATATTTTTGAAGAAACTTTTGCAGGAGAAAGTGAATCAGCACAAGTATAGATAGTGAAGGATAGTGCTCTTGTGATTACATATTTGGCCAAGGTGAGAAAACACTATGAAAACCTTGCATATGGGATTCGTTTAGACTTATTGTTGTGAAATAATGTTTAATTTGGGACAAGACTCTTCATTATTTTATATATTTTTCCTCTGCAAAGAGGTGGCGACTCTAGTCTCTGTGCATTCTAGTGTGATTTACCTATTGAAAATATTGAATATACTTGTCTAGTTTAAAAGATGAGGCAACAAAGAAACACTAGATCTCATTATAGATCTAATCCTGAGAAGGATATTGGAGAATATCTCCATACATTTGGAAGGAGATAATGGTTCAAGAGAGCTACATCTAATCATGATTCCCCAAATACTTCAATGGGGAAAGTGGAGACCCCTATTCCTAAAAGAAGCTCATCCTCATTTGAGAGTGCAAAGAAATCAAGGCCTATGGGTCCTAATAGACCTGGTACATCTTTTGATCCTTTTAGAGAAGGAGAGATGACAGATGCAAGTTTCTTCCTTGTAGAAGAAAATATAGCTCCACCAGAAGAAACTTCTACTACTAAGACAACCTCTTATGATTCTAATAAGCTAAGAGATGAGGTTATGGCTTTGAGAAGAAAGAAAAAGGAGCAAGAAATAGAGATAGTGAATGCAAGGAAGAGATGTGAACAAGATTTATATGACTTATTAGTAGAGAGAGAAGAACTCTTGGCTAAAACAAAAAGAAATGAACTCAAGGCTAAGAGCCTAAAAAAAGAGGTTAAAGGCCTAGATACAAATTTTTTTGGTGATCTTGATGATTTGAGGAAGAAATATGCAAATAAGAAATCAAATTCTAGTAAAGAGGAGTTTTGAGGAGGTGGACTTGTCATCATAAGATTTCACCCATATGAGGTTGAACAAAATTCAAAACTTAAGACAATCAGTAAAGATGACCTCAACAAGGGTAAGCAAAAGGCTGTTGGTGTTATTATAGATGAGCCTAAGAAAAACATGACTATCCTGGCAGGAATACCTCAAGTTGATCTAGAACTTGAACAAGCCAGAAAAGCCACGAAAGATTTATCTAAACAGCTAGAAAAGTTGGAGTTAGAGGATGTTGCAGCTGATATGAGGATGAAAATATCTCTCTTACATGCTACTACTAGCACTACTCCAAGTATCTCTATGCCTGTTAATCATGGGATTCAATAATAAAATCATTTTACTGGTCCTAGTCCAAACAATCAAGGTGTTGGTCCTCAAACTCAAACTTCTGGCCCAAGTGTGGCTACTCAACTAGCTTGTCCTGGTACAAGTGCTCAAGTCTCTAGCCTAAAGCAAAGTGTTCCACCACCTATTAAAAATAAAAAAAGGAACAGGTGGACCAAGTGGTAACAATGTGTTGGGAAACTTCCAAATGAGACATGTTCATATGAACAGACAGAGAGCCCTTTTCTTTGATGGTATCCCTAGTCACCCAAATGTGATCCCCAATGAGGTAAGAGATAAAATCCCTAAATTCACATGAAATAATGTCATAACTTGTTAAGAAGATTTGAAATCTTTCAGTGATAAGATGACTAATTTTGAAATAGAAAATGAAGATGTCATCATGAAGCTTTTTGTTTAGTCCTTAATAGAAGATGTTATGGATTGGTTTAGAAATCTACCTAATGATAGCATTGCATCTTGGGATGAGTTTGTAAAATATTTTAGGGAACAATATAGAGAAAATGTGAACTCTGGTTATATGCTGAATGAATTCAATAATATCAATAAATTCCCTAATGAGAGTGTGGAAGAATTAACAATATATTACAAAATGCAATGAATAAATTGTTCCAAGTGCTGAGGTTAGATGAAGAAGTATGTCTGACCACTTATTTTAGTGCTGATGGTAAGATGTCTTACCTTCTTAGTGATAAAAACCCAACAACCTTGAGAGATGCATACAAAGTATCTATTGACATTGAGAGAAATAAGTGAGCATCAGGAAAGATGGGAAAAATGGATGATAATAAAGTTTGGAAATAAAAGGGACCAACTAGAAAACCTATTGAAGAAGATGACTCAGTGGACATGTTAGTAAGTGTAGTATAAGACCTCACTGCCAAAATGGACAAAAATGATAGGGGAGGTTACCGCGATAACAAATATTTAAACCAAAGGTTTGATAAGAATCCTAACTTAAGGGATTACCTGTATGTGGTAAATTTGGCCTTGTTAACTCACCATACACTTCAACATAGTCCTTCTTCACCAAGTACACACAAGACTAAATGTGAGATTATTCATCTTGTCTACCTGCATGATTTGACCTGTTGCCTTCTATCTAGATGGGTTTTTTTTAAATTGCTCTCAGAACGAGTCTCACAACCATGGACCAATCTAGGAATGAAGGATTTATCTCCATGAATGCAATACAATCTAAGATTATTCTAAGAAATAAGAGATGTAAGGTAATCTAAGACATGATTTTCAATGCAATTATTCTAGAAATTGAAACTATCTTATTGCAATATGAAATTATTCTATATGAGATATTAAGAAATGTGACATTAATTCAGTATTCTAACAATGCAAAAATGAGTGGGGGTTTGAATGAAGAATGAGAGTTCTTTTATAGACTCAGAGATGATCAGAATAGAAAGTTTCCTCTTTGAAATAAAACAGATAGAAAAGCCAGTTTGAATTAGAAAGATTTATTCAAAAGAATACAATAAATTGTTTTCTTTCTACTTTAGCTATTTTCTTTCTTTGATTTAACTCTATTTTATTTGAATTAAATTGTTTTCTCTCTCTTTAAAACATAAAAGAAAGATTCTATCTTTGAATAAAAGAAATATTTTTGAGAGATTATCAAATTAATTAAATAAATATGACCTCATAATTTATTTTTCTCAATTATCTGAGTAATTAAATTCAATTATTGAAAATGAGGATATTTACTTAATAATTAAATATTATTTAATTCCTTTTTCATGTGTCTTAGCCAAAGAGGGTGAATTTAATTTAATTAAAGTGCTAGGAATTTATAATTAAATTAATTAAATCATAGGGTTTGTTTAGCCAATAGATATTTAGGAATTAAATATAATGTATGATTAATGTAGATTTAGGATTTTTTGCATTTGACACTTCGGTCAAGTGATTCAGCCAAAAACTTAGAATTGCCTAGTACAATAGGACTTTGATGATCTAGAAGAGTGACAAATGCAACAAAATTGGTTAGGGTTGCAAGATGCCAATTTTGGGGTGTTACATTTTGCCCCTCTTTGAATTGATTTGTGAACAACACATTTATTCAAAGAATAGTCTGATGCTTGAAGCACAGAAGAATAGATTTGAAAATTGATGATGCAAAGATTTCAGAGCCATCTCTAAAACAGAGCTTGACTCTCTGAAGTCTAGGTTAGGTTGCCAAGATGCCAATCAAGTAGAGTTTTGAGGGTCATCTTCAAAATGAAGCTTGATCCTCAGGGATCTAGGTTAGAATGCTCTGATACTTAACAAATTGATATCTTTCACAAGTTTGTCCTCAGAATGAGGCTAAACCTTTAGGAGTCAGGGTTAGAATGCCCCAATACCTATCCAACAAGATAATCAATAGAGATTTTAGGACTATCTCTAGACTGAAGCTTATTCCCCTAATACCTAGGTTAGATTTCTAAGACACTGGGTTAGATAGATATCTTTCTCAAGGCTATCCCCAGAACAAGGCTTAACCTTCAGGAGTCAGGGTTAGGTTGCCCCGATACCTATCTCAAAAGATAGTAAATAGAGGTTTTTAGGACTATCTCCAGAACGGAGCTTAGTCCTCTAATATCTAGATTAGATTTTCTAGACGCTAGTTAGATTGAGTTTTCAAGAATCATCTCCAGAATGAAGCTTGATCCTTACGAGTCAGGGTTAAATTGCCCCAATTCTCAATAGATGAGTTTTTGAGAACCATCTCCAGAACGGAACTTGATCCTCAAGAATCTAAGTTAGATTGCTCAGATACTTAATAGATGACAAGATGTAAGGAACAAAGATGCCCTTATTGATTGTGGAGTATCCATTTTTGACTGTGAGATATGAAAAATTAAACATGGCCCAAGTGATGAGATGCCCGTAGCAATGAGGACTTTTGAAAATTAGATCAGATTGATTGGAAGAGATTTAATGATGTAATCATCCTACCCCCTTAGGAGTGAAATGGAAAGATGACATGTCATAATGATGATGGAGAGTGAAAAATTGTAGATATATGTTGAGTCGGAGATCAAGAAGAACTCAGAATAGATTACGAAAGAATTCAAAAGATTCATAATCAATTTTGAGTGATTTCGAGGTCTGGTTGACCAAGTTTGACTAGGGTTGACCAGAGTAGACTAGAGTTGAATTTTGAGGAAAAAAGTCAAAGATTTGAGAAAATGATGATATGATATGATTCTGATAAGAAAGTGACGTCATAAAGTTGACTGCACAAGCGTCCAATCACGTTAGTCCCAAAAATTTTAAAATGCAATTTTGAGCGATATAGAAGTGTTAGATTTGGATTTCGATCCCAAAAATGGGTTGAGCATATAGCTGAAGATAGAGAGAGAGGATAAAAAAATTGGTCAGTCATGATGAAACATAGACTCTAAAGAAGAACTCCCCTATGTATGAACCCAGGAGAATGCAAAGAAGAGAACACTAAATTTCTTCCACAATGCAAGTCTAGAATGAAAATGCAATCCTATGCTAGATGCAATATGAAAATGCAATATGAACTCTAGGACATGGTTGTGAGACCCATCATAAAATCATCATCATTGAGCATTTTTTTGGAACATCAAAGTCGATACAACCCTTACTAGTGCCACAATGCAACCATAAGGATATGAATATGACTCTTCATCAGATGAAATGTAGGAAACAAACGTAAGTACCAGGGCACAAAAGTCAAGATGACTTGAACATTGTTTCCAGTTAATGCTGCAAGAGTACACCAGTATCAAGGAATTCAAAGCCAAGATAACCATGAGTGCAGTCATGCATAAACAAATAGATCAATAACAAACAAAACAATAACAAGCAAGGAGATAGTACTGACCTCACCATAGCGTACAAATAAACAAGATCAAGGGATGTGAGGCTGTTCCACCTTATTGAAGGAGCTCTTATCACATACACCCTATTTATTTTACGTTGCCGGATCATTGGGACTACACTAACAAGTAGTAGACAAAGAAAATATCAATGAAATCCATGAAAATAGACAACATACAAAGAAATATTCAAGCATAGCTCAGCCAGTTTCAAAGTTTTTGAATATATTCATGTTTAGAGGGTGTTAAAAAAACACCGTTGTGCTTGTGAGTGCATTGTGTTTTATTGTTATTGATAGATGTTTACATTTGAGATATCTGATGTGTGTTGCAAAACACAGACATGTCCAAAGATAGTGTTAAAAAACATTGTTTATGGTGGTGTTGAAAAACACCAGTTTGTGTCAGTAGCGAGTTGTCCTTGAGAAGTGACAAGATTACTGATGCAGGTGTAAACCAAAGATGTCATCAAATGGGGGGGCCCGTGCCCCCAAGTAATGATGACTAACTTGACGTATGTTGCAAGGACAAACTAGATGTGATTGCCCCCAAGTGTATGGCATTGAATTAATGACAAGTCAGGAGGGTCCGCAAAGGAACCAGAGTGTCACAAACTAAAGAAAAGAATCAGCAAGACTGAGTATCAATAGATAGAGCGTGTGAGTATTACTCCAATTGTAATAGATGTGAGCAATCTTGATAGAATAGTGACAGTAGGTAGACGCAGTGAGAACCACTGGTGACTGACGCAAGAGAGATGCACAAATGAAATGATCATAGTATAAGCTATACATTAGTAGGCAGACACAGTGAGAACCACTGGTGACTGATGTGAAGAGGGTCCTTAAAAGATAAAAGGATAGTGCCCCCTAGATCAAGAGGGTTTCCCTGAGAGTATGACCAGTTTCAATCCATGTGAGTTGGTGTCTTGATGGGAACTGAAAGCAAATGCAAGTAGGAAAGCAAGAGAGTAGCAATGCAAGATAGCAAATGCGTAAAGCCAAGTGGTGTTGTGATAGATATAGCATTGTGGAACAAGAGGCGCCTGTTTACCAGGTTTTCACCTTCTTGACATAACTTCTTTTTTTGCTACCATGACACCTATTTGCCAGGTTTTCATCAATGGCACTTTTTCTCTTTTTCTCTGACCTTTTTTTTTGCATTTTTCAATTTTTTTATTTTTTTGTATTTTTGGAATATATATTTTTTGGAGATACATCAAAGCGCATATCGCTAGTTTTTCACTAAGATGATCATTTTTTCAAGACTTTTTCAGATTTTTAGAATTTTTTCAGGACTTTACTATATACATGAGCACACTAAAGATGTCTCAGATGTAGAACCGCTTCAGATGAAGAGTGTTGATGGGATCTTTGAGTTGTTCTCCTTCAGTAGTAGAAAGTTGATAGGTACCAGACCCAAACACTACAGTGACAACATATGGACCAAGACAATTTGGTTCAAACTTTCCTTTTTGGATCCGATGTTGTTGATTCTTAGGGTTCTCCCTCAAAACAAGGTCACCCACTTGGAAATCTCTTGGTCTAACCTTCTTGTTATAGCTCTTGGACATCCTTTTTTGGTATACTCTAAGGTGATCAAACACCACTTGTCGATGTTCATCAAGTAATCCTAGCTCTTGTAGCTGATGTATTCTGGTATCTTCATCAGTAATGAGGCCTTTCAGAGAGATTCATAGAGAAGGAATCTTGACCTCAATTGGTAGCACAACATCTAGTCCATAAACCAAAGCATAGGGAGTAGCCCCTGTTGGTGTTCTTATACTTGTCTTGTATGCCCAAAGAGCTAGATTGATCTGGAGATGCCAATCTTGTCTAGATTTATGCCATTCTATGATAATTACTAAGGGTACACCATGCCTGCAGATGATGTAGTTGAGAATAAACATAGCTACTATTTTTCCACTAGCAATGGTGAGAGGGACTGCCTCCACCCACTTAGTAAAATAGCCTGTAGCTGTGATTATAAACTTATGTCCATTAGAGGACGAGGGGTAAATCTAACCCACCAAGTCAAAGGCCCATTGTTGAAATGGCCAGAAAGTAATGAAGGGAATCAGCTCCTTAGCTGGAGCATGAATTAGGTTACCATGTAGTTGACATTGTTTGCAAAACTTAGCAAACTATGTTGCTTCTTTTTTCCATTTCTGGCCAATAGTAACCAGCTATAATAAGTTTACATGCCAATGTCAGGCCATTAGAGTGTGACCCATAGATGCCTTCATGCACCTCTACTAACACTCATTTGGATTCATTAGGTTCTAAACACCTAAGGAGGGTACCGTCTAGACCACATCTATATAGGTCATTAGCGATGATGACAAACTGTGAAGCACAACATATTAAGTGACGTTTGTCATTTTGAGTGTAAGTGTTTGGAACAATCTGGTCATGAAGGTAGGAAAAGATATGATGGTAGCGAGATAAGTCATGTCCTATGATAGAATAGATCATCTGGGAATTAGGGGATTCATAGGCCAGGTAGCATAATGTCTCCACTAGGAATACATGTCTAAAATCATGTTCAGGCATCTGTAGCATGGAGGCAAGTGTAGCCATGGCATCTGCTACTTTATTATCTGCCCTTAGAACCTGTTGAAATGTGATGTGAGTAAAATACTTTTTGAGATCATCAGCCAATCATTTATAAGGTACCAACTTGTCATCCCGAGTCTAATAGATTGTGAGGCCTCACCCTGAACCCCATCGTAGTTTTCCAGTTTTTCTGCTTATGATAGATTTAGCATATGACACTTTACTTTTGATGCACTATGGACATTATAGATTTTATGCTTTAAGATGCACCTTATGGACTATGTTATGTTTTCTATTATGGACAGTTATTCTGAAACAATTGATTTGGAAATACATTATGATTATGTTATGGTTATTGATGAAATTGGGATTTATTAGAAATAGATATTTAATTTTGATTTCTTGCAATGTGAATTTTACCTTATGATAAATGTTTAAAATGAGATTGATGAATTCGTGTGGTCTTTGGTAATAAACTTAATATGTTGATGATTTCCTTAAATTTTGAATATTGCTTATTTCTTTATGGTGTATATTTATCTCCTCAGACTACTGATATTTGAATTGAGTGTGCAGGTAAGAAACCATGGAATTTTATCCAGGGAACCAAATAAAGGGATATGTGAACTCAGTTGAACCAAGGTTGCGTTTGATGAGAGACAAGACCTCATTGTTTTGTAATTTTATTCGTAAATGTATTTGTATGTTTGTGGAAGTGTAATCTTTAAATGCATTTCTTAAATCTTTGTGAGTTTTGCCTAAGTGGATATGACATGGCCTAGTGATGTGTAAATGTTGTGTGTGTCATTTGACACTTGTGTTTTGTACTTAAGGCCATGACATGTCAACTTGGAAATGGTTGTCCACCTACCTTGATTAGTACATTAGTGAATCTCCATATCCATACCTTGGTTTGGGAGATGGGAGTGTGGTCATCTCATTGAAATTTCGAAATTACTCTTAAAGTGGACTTTTGGAGAGGTTGTGAAGTGTCCAGGGGTGTGTTGGGGTCATTTTTAGGTAGCCTACTAGTTATACCAATAGTTAAGGGCCATTTTAACCTTAGGATAGCCTCTAGTTGACCATGTGACCCTTCCAAAAAGTTGGTTTCCCAAGTTGGACGAAAATCAACTCTTGTGAGGCTTGACTTGGATAGACCACCATTCCATATTTGTGTTAAGACATAATTCACCTTTTAGAAGCTTCCCTCTTTAGATCCATTTTTGGTAAGGTGTAATAGTTTAGGGAAGAGAGACCAATTAGAGGACTTTTCTTCTCCCCATGAGCTTTTAGTGGGAACTCTCCATGTTGGAGAATTTGAACAGCCACTCTCTAACTTAGAGACATAGCTAGAGTTGGTGATCTTGGAATGGGTGAATTGGATAAAAAGGGAGCTCTTCTACAACTATCATCCTTAAGCTTAGATTCTAGGTTGGTGGATTTTGTGCAACTCTCTCTCTTGTTATCTTATGTGCTCTTGCTAAATGAATGTTGTTTGTGTTTATGGGCTTATGGGAGCCATGAATATTATTGTCATTGTTGTGCTCGATGTTGTTACAATGCTTTCTTTTTGTTTTTCCTTGTTGTGATGTTAATGGGAGTATCAAGACTCACTCATCTTTGGGAGGGAAGAGTAGTCTTGAGGGTGGAGGAGTTATGACAGCCCTTGGTGTAGAGTCTCTCCTCAAGGAGGAGAGGGAAAAACATGGAGTATGGGCTCTATGAAGCCTCCCTCGTTGTTGCTTCATTTGGGGGTCATAAGGGTATGATGTTGTTTAGCTTGAAAAATATGTAAGAAATTATTGGACAGCCATGTGAAGGCTGAGATTTTTATGTTTTTGGGTATGGCCTTCTCCCTTGGGTACTTGGTCCACTTCACCCCTTGTAGGATCTTTGAGTGATCCTTTGTGAAAGCCTATGGGAATGGGAGTTTAATGTAAGTTCTTCATGTTCTTTTTTGTTGTTGTTTGTTGTATGAATGTCACCCACCTTTGTTTGGTTCCCCAAGCTTGGGGGTGGCCTCATAAGAGGCCTAGGTTGGGTGGAGAGCAGCCCGATGATTTCTAATTTTCCTTGTTTTGTTCTTGCTTGCAGATTTGTGAAGATTGAAGTTACATAGAAGTTGAAATGAGCATGGAAGAAAAGAAAATGTAGTTGTTTATGTTCATCACATCATGATTTTTTTTGTAAAGGCCATGAGGCATATGTTAGCCATGTATCAAAAAAAAGGAGAATATTGTAATAAGCCTTTAAGGCTGGAATTTTCATTGCACCATCTTGGTAGGAGCCCAATATATATGAGAATTGCATTATTGAGAATGTAACCAAAAAGGATTTTTAGATAGTTTCATAAAAGTGTGTTTTGAAATCCTTAGATTAATGTTATTTTAACTTTCCATAATAAAAATCAGAAGTTTGGTTATGGCCTTCTAGTATAAATTTTATGCTTTTCTCCTTAAGTACTTAAATACAAAAGACATTGTGTTGCATTTGAAATATATAAAATCTATTTTCCTTTAAATGAATGCTCTTTTATCTTGAATGAGAAATCTGAAAAAAACTAGATCAACCTATATCTTTAATATAACTTTACCTCTCATGTTATGTTAATGTTGTCTCAATATAGTTAAATGGAAAGAAATGTTTTATGGGTGCATATATTAAATCTATATCCTCAAAGTTCATTTCTGTAATGATATATTATTGTTATGTTTCACATAAATAGTAGGAAAAGTTATATATATATATATA
>MU228144.1:5039464-5052125 GCA_018584345.1 Thuja plicata | reverse complement strand
AAATGAAATGAATTAAACTTATTTAATTCATTCAAAATATAGGAATTAATTATTTAAGCATTTTATTGCTTTTTAATAATTAAGGGGACTATAGCCATTTTAATTAAATTAAATAGGCTAGGGGAATAGGTATTTTGCAATTAGATAATTGATTTAGGGGTTTATTTAATTCCTTTATAATTAAATACTATATCCATGTTTGAATTTGTTTTGATTTAATTGGCTATAATAGTTAATATAATTTAGTGATAAAAATCACCTAGGACATTAAATTTGATTTCAAAAAAATTATGCCAAGCAGTAACAGGGTTGTTTGGACATAATTGGGGGTATGATCACACTTAGGGAAAATAGGGTCTATAGTCGAAACTGACCAAATTTCAGTGATTACATGGATTACCTAATATGGAGGCTATGTTACACAAGTTCACTATATGTGATCTATTGTCTATGATGGATGGGTTCTCAGGGTACAATCATGTGCTATTCAAGGAATGTGAACAACTCAAGACAACATTCACCACTCCTTGGGGTACTTATGTGTATGCTCACATGCCTTTTGGTCTAAAAAATTCTGGTGCAACTTTTCAAAGAGCCATGGATGTAGCCTGTAAGGATCTCATAGATGTTCTTATGGTAGTTTACAAAGATGATTTGATAGCCTTTTCAAATAAAGAAGAGGATCAATGTAACCATTTGGAGAAGGTCATGATTAAAGCATTAGAATATGGGGTATCATTGAACCCAAAGAATTGCAACTTTGTTGTCACTAAAGGAAAACTTTTAGGTCACATAGTGTCAAGGAAGGAGTAAGAATAGATCCAGAAAGAGTTGAGGCTATTCAGAATGTGCTTTCTCCTAAAAATTTAAAAGGTATACAATCATTTTTGGGACAAATCAATTTTGTTAGGAGATTTATTGCAAATTTATTCATAACTAATCAAGCCCATAGTCAAGCTATTGAAAAGGGATGTAAAATTTGAATGGGATCAAGAGAACCAACCACCTTCTAAGAAGATAAAACAAGCCATCCAAGAAGCCCATGTCCTAGTATCTCCTGACTATACCAAACCCTTCTCTTTATTCACATTTTCTTGTTTTCATACCATTGCTACAATCCCATTGTAGAAGTACAATGAGGGGTTTGAACATCCCATAGCATTTTTTAGCAAATTTTTAGAGTCAGCTAAGATGAATTATCAGTTGATGGAAAAACAGGCTTATGCCTTGGTAAAAGAAGTTAAGGATTTGAGGCCTTATCTTGTATGCAAAAAAGTAAATTCATATGTTCCTCATGCTGTTGTAAAAGAAATTTTTGTCCAAAGTGAGGTAATAGGAAAGAGATGCAAGTGGATAAATAAAGTTCAGGAATTCGATTTGGAAATTCATATCACAAAGATGGGGAGAGGACTGGGATTGGAAAAATTGATGAAAGAAGAGAATTTGGACTTAGTTCATGTAAACAATGTTAATACCTATGAAAATTTTGTTACAAGTATTGCAATGCAGCCATGGTACAGTGACATTGTATATTTTCTTAAAAATGCTAGCTGCCCAAAAAATTTAAATGTTAACCAAAGGAGAAGCTTGAGGTTATAGGATCAACATTATGTCTTATTGCATGGTGATTTATATTAGAAAAATAGGGATGGGATATTGTTGTTCTATCTTGATAAAGGAAAATCTAAAGAGGTTTTGAAAGAAATGCATGTTGTAATGTGTGGAGGAAATTACTCTGCTAGATCAACATCTCACAAAATTTTAAGGGTAGGCTATTATTGACCTTTTTTTATTTTAAGATACTCATGCCTTCGCAGGAAGTGTAAACCTTGCTAGAGATTCTCTAACAAGATGAGGTTTTTAGGAGCTTTATTATTGAATCCCATAGTTGCAGAAGCCCCTTTTTCCATGTGGGCAATGGATTTTATTGAAGAATTTGCCAAGAAATCAAGTGGGGGGCATAGTTGGATCCTACTGGTGACTGAATATTTTACTAAATGGGTGGATGAAATTCCAACTAAAAGGGCTACAAGTACAGTTGTCATTGATTTTTTGATGAGTAATGTGATCACTAGATTTGGTGTTCCAATCAAGTTAGTAATGGACAATGCCATGTGCTTTAGATCTGAAGAATTTGTTGATTTATGTTCTAATACGGAAATTGCCATTTCTTATTCATCCCCTTACCATCCATAGGCCAATGGGCAAGCATAATCAAGTAAAAAGAGTATTCTACAAATTTTAAAGAAGACCCTAGAGAATAGAAAGAGAGCCTGGCATGCCAAGTTAAAACTTTCCTTATGGGTAGATAGAATCACTGTGAAGAAAGCCATAGGGAAATCTCCTTTTGAACAGGTATATGGTGCTCAGTCAAGAATGCTTATGAATAATTTACTTCCAATTTTTAAGTTCATGCAAGATGAAGAGATTGAGGTTTCTGAACTTATGCAAGAGAGAATGGTGCAATGAGTAGAATTGGATGAAGTGAGGAGACATATCCAAAAGGAGAATATAAAAAAAAACAAAGGATGAAATACCTTTTTAACAAGAGGGAAGATGAAATAAAATTCTAGCCTGCTGACTTGGTATTGCAATGGAATGCCAGAGCTCAAGACAAAGGTAAACATAAAAAATTTGAATCATTGTGGTTAAGGAGTTTTATTATCTATCACATTTTTGCAAAGGATTCATATGTCCTCAAGAATATGAATGATGAAGAATAGGAGTTTCCATTGCATCAAAAATTGCTGAAAATTTTCTTCAATTGAATCTCTTCCATGCACAATAGTTGCATCTTATGTACAGGTGTGTTCCTTTCCCAGCTGTGTGTTTTCTTTTAGTAATAGGTTAGTGTAGTTTTGGTCTTCTTTCCCAGAGATATGTTATTCTTTCTATGAACTTGCATTCAAGCATCCTCAGAGAGAGCCACTATTGGTTGTATTTCTAGTTTTGAAGCTTGCTAATAAATTTTTTGAGTTCCTAGTCATATCCTTGCTTTAAATGTCAAAATATTGTCCAATGTTATCAAAATACCTTTGCAAATAATGATCTTCTAGCCTTGAAAATTAGAGAAGTATGTAAAACCCTAAGTCCTAGGTCAATTTTCATGCATATTCAAGAGAAAACCCTAGTTATTCAAATTTGCTTCTATTTCACAGTTACTTTTTCAGAAAAGACCAAGTCACTTAAGTCATGTGCATATTTTCATGTTTTATATGTTGGTTGCATTGTCTCTTTAAGCCTAAAGAATATTCCATTTTATTTAGAGACTTATAAAAATGATTTGGTCACGTTACCATGAAGAGAAAAGAATATTCTTTTATTGTTAAGGAGATTTCACGCGGGTTGTTGATGAAGATCATGATCTTGTGGTGTGCAGAAACTCTTGTTTGAAAACCCAGAGTTAGAAATCCTTTGGAGAATTTGAGATCACTCAGTCATGCAGTCTCAAAAGATAATAAGAGTTTAAAGAAGGTTTCAAGTTTCCATGCGGTCACGTAATTGCGAAAGGAAATAAGAGTTAAGTCAAAAGATATGAGATTAAGCAATAACTATTAATCTGAGAGATAATCTTGCGGTGGGTGTCAAGTCTCACAACTAACTCTTTAGTTAAGAAATATTAAAGAAAATTTGAGTTTCTTCAGTCACGTTGTCTCACAAATAAACCAAGGTTAAGAGATGAGTTAAAAGCCTTCAGTCACAAGATCTCTTTTGAAAGCAAGGGTTAAGTTAAAGGCTACGAGATAAAGGGACTACTATGCGATGTAAAGTTGATCCTGTGGCCAACGTTAAGTCGCAAGATGAAAGTTTAGATGGATGAAACATTAAGAGGTATCATGACTACCGTTAGATTTAATCAAGATCTAAAGGCTAACATTCAATCTCAAAATAAACCTTGAATCAGATAATTCTTTCAGTGACAACAAGATCCAGTTAGTCATGAAGTCTCGATAAGAACTATGGTTGATAATGGTTAAGTAAAGACCAAGTGAAGTTTGCAAAAAGGAGGTCTGAGTCATGAAAGAGAAAAGATCTAGTGGATAGCGTGAAGTCACTGATAAAATTCAAATATTCAAAAGAAAGTTCAGGGATTTAACGGTGGTGATTCAAATTTGAATACATGTCCAAATCATGCAAAGATCTTGGTTAGTCATGAAATCTCAATGCAAACTTGAGGTTAAGAAATTCATACTATGACTTGGAGATATCTTAAGTCATGAAGTCTTAGAGTAAACTATAGCTAAACACAAATAAAAGGAGATTGCATGTGAATTGTTGGATTAAAAGCTAATCAAAGGGTATTCATGAAGTCTCATATCAAAAAGAGAAAGTACAAAATAGATATGAGATTACACGTGAACCATATGATTGAAAGAAGGTCTAGCGATGGTCACTTAATCTCAAAAGGAACTCAAGGTTAGTGACATATTAAAGCGACTTTGATTTCATATAGTCCCGTAGCCTCTAAAAGGAACTAAAGGTTTAAGCCAGAGTTATTTGAAGCCTTAGTTGTGGAGTCCCAAAATGAACATGAGTTAAGAGATTTCTTTCATCGGTTAAGAGATGAACATTGTTCAAGATGATGATCCTATGGTGATTGTTAAGTATCAGAACAAAACTAGAATTAAAGATAACTCTTAGCGACAAGGAGATCATGCAGTCACACAGTCAATGAAGGAAACCAACGTATGAGCAACGTAAAATATAAGGTTTTATTCCATGCCATGTTGTACAGTTGCCAGCCAATCAGAACATAGATATTATGATATCATGTTTAAAGAGTTACTTATTTGTGATAAATGAGCCAACCATATCAAATCTTTATCTTATTTCAAATATAATAAGGTTTTAAATGAAAAAAACACTCATTCAAAATTGATCACCTGTTAGTTTCAAATGCCACGGCTAGAAGAAAAATTAATATCACAGCATGTAGAAGTAATGACAGAAGTGATTGAATGGAATTTCAATGATTTCAGATCAAATGGTGCATTTATTTCTCTGAATAAGTAGGCTTTACGTTTGTTCATTTCATTTCACCAAAAGTTTCAGTTTTCACAGTGAAATTTGCATGCGTGAGCAGTGTTTTCAAGAGAATAGAGCTATCTTGATTTGCAGAGTGAAGAAAGAGATTTGATTAGTTGAAATTCAAGAAAAACAAGATGAGAAGAGTAGTAATCATTTCCTCAACTAGAGGGAAGAGTGGAGATGATGATGATTTGAAAGGAAAGAGGAATTACTCAAAAGAGTTCATACAACTACTTCCAGGATCCAATCAGGGAAAGAAGGTAAATGAAGACTACCTTGGGGATATTTTTTCTTATATTAAAGATGCAAAAACACCTAATTGTTCAGGCTATCACTTGTTTAATTACTTCCACAATAATAGTGAGGGTCATGTTCCTATGTCAAACCCTTGGATGTCAGGGTTAGCAAAACTAGTAGTTCCTGATGTGTTTGTGGATGTTGATTTGTTATTGGAACTAGCCAGTAGGTATGACACAATTTCATGGTACATTAAAAAATATGATGGCACAATTCGAGTAACCCATGATAGGGAATCATTCATGAAAGCATTTAATATGTACAACCCCTATGCAATAGAAATTAATCTAGAAGCCCTAGCTGCTAGATATACTAAGGAGGTTGGCATTGTGTCCAAATTGATTCACTCCCATGTGCCAAAAGGAACTAGAAACTATATAGCTCCTATCCCAAGTGGTAGTGCACCATATTTCTACAAGGACTTGGCATTCTACATGAAGTCTTTTCATATTCCTTGTGTAGAGTTTTAGGGGTTGATAGTGGAAGAGAGAGAGTATCTTCTGATATGCTAATGATAATTCTGGACTTGCAAAGTCCCTATGTCAGCACGGATTATGATTATATTCAATATGAAATTGATAAGATGCATCAGGGATTTGTGGATATACAAAGTAAGGTAGGAAGTCCTAAATTCCTGTTGTATTTATTTCTCATGCATTTGATTATGTTCTACAATTTTAATATCATGGACCAGCCCAATCTTCCGCTTAGAAGATTTTATCATGGTCAATCCAACCCTGTGTAACTTTGGTTGAGGGCATGGAATTACACATCCAAAGAAAAAGAATTTTGTGTATTTAAGAACTGGGTAGTATATCCTTTATTGAACAGCTTAGGAGTTAATATGACTAGGATTCCAATCAAAGTATTACAACTATTGAGGCCCTACAAGTTTGTGGATAAATGGAATGGAGACCACAACTGGGGTGATTTCTATTATCATCAAAATTTCACTTTGATTCTAGAGTATATGATTGCTCCCAACCATCACATTTTTCCATAGAGAGTACCACCAAGGATTGCTATTGTGGAGTTTATATGGAACTTCATGTTGACTGATAGGGAGAATTTGGCTCCACGTAAGAAAGGAACATTTACACCAAGGAAGTTATTATTTCTAATTTTACAATTGGAAAGAGGGCCTATGATGTTGTGAATGTATGGTTGAGACATTATAGAATGAATGTAGCCTTGTAAATCTACATTGATAAAGAAGGGTTCATAAAAAGTGCCAAGAAACTTCTGACGCCCACTATTCCAATTACTAAAGAACATCAACCATGTGAAGAGGAGGACTTGATTAGGAACTTCCTTGAAGAGGATAAAATTTCAGCTAGAGAAAAAAAAAATACCAGGAATTAATGGATTTAGAGAAACATGTCAAGAAGAAGGGGATCCCATTTGGAGGTTAATTCCCTGGTTTTTGATATTTACAAAAACTAGATAAGATGATGGAGTCTTATGGGACACTTTGTAAACAGTTAGAAGAGAAAATTGAGGATAAGGATAGAGGTCCTAATAAACAATCATCCTCAGAATATAGTAGTAGTTACTCAGTACACAACCCATCACCTACAGATTAGCCACATCAGACTGAGGAAAACATAATTGACCTAACACAAGGACATGAGGCTGAGGTAGTTGCTGAGGCTAAAAAAAAATGGTGGAAGTAGGGGAACCTTCTATTGTCAAGACACAGAAGAGGAAAAATGACAAAATAGGTGCACTATTCACTGGGACAAGTGCCTATGATCACCAATTAAGAGAGGTCATAAGAGAAGGAAAGATAAAAGGGAAGACACAGATGATAATGTTGAGATGCCTCTCTTATTGTATTAGGATGAAAGGGAGTTACAAAAAGAGGAATTATTGAAGGATGATGAATTTGTAAAGACTAAAGAATGCAAGGACTTCCTTATCTAGGCCAAGAAACATAAAGTGGGGGCACAACTAAAATTAGATGGAGGAGAAGCCATAACAAGTGAAGCATTAGACGCTCTCCAAGAATACGATCCAAGGTCTGAGAACATGACCCCTGATGAGCCTAGAAAGCTAGTGAAATCTAGTGGCATGTTACTAGTAGAGGGATGGGACCTCGCTTTGGATTTTATCATTAATCAAGTCAGAAGGCAGAAAGACATCAAATTCTCTATAGAGACATAATTAGGGGAGATGATCAAAGGGTGTGGTTACAATGCATAATATCAGACCCTAGCTATGTGGACTCTATCCCCCAAGAATCAAAAGACATCATTGATCAATGTACAGGAGCATATGGAAGGGGATAAAATAATCTCGTCTTTGCACAATATAGGGGATCTAGAAATTTCACAGGCCCTAACCCACTTTTCTGATTTGCATGAAGAAAAATATGTGCAAATGTCTAACACGTATTAGAATTTATTTGATGAAACAAGCCTCATTGCAAAAGATAGAGAGATGGGTTTGATAAAGATTAGTGCTATGAAAAAAATAATTGTAGATCTAACTCAGAAGCTACAAGAGATCCCATAAGTTGTTCCTGCTGAACCAAAATAGGCTGAAGATGCACTTGTGCAAACAAAGGATACATGGGATGCTCAAAAGGAAACATAGTAGAAAGATGCAGAGAAGAACAATGTGGCTTTAGAAGCCTTCCTTAATATTTTACAACATGCAATTGACATCCTAAAGGATAAGGCTGACTTAGTGCATGGAACCTACAACAATTTTCCTAGCCTACAAGTTGAAGTAACCAGTTTTGTTGCAACATTGAAGCCCTATTTTGGGACTTGGTTAATTAGGACCAGTTTATTTGAAAGATTAGCATCTCTATAGCCACTTAGGGAAGACCTACCTGAGATATTCACACAATTAGGTGATGAAATGGAACAAATTTGGGTAACCTTGTCCTTTTTCAAGTGAAAGGAAAATCTAATAGTGATGCAAAGATCTAGGTATTGACAAGGAAAGCTAGGCACTATGTCCTTCCAAACTCTCCCAAAGGGGGCCTTCACACACCAACCCACTGAACCTAGGTCTTTAAACCCTTAAGAAAAGTTCACAACTCAATCACACAAAACTCCAAGAACATCCTAAAAAGAGTACAATACTAGATTCAAGATGTGCTATGTATCTCAACAATCCATACTTATGTATTCAACATCCAAATATTGATTCATAAGACCTAAAGTGAAAACCTAGAGTTTTAGAGATTAATCCAAGTTTACAAAGGTCCCATTACACCTAATAATACATGTTCCCACCATTAAGAAAGTCTAGGGTATCCTCGAGATGTGTGTTCCACAATCAAGCCTTTAATTCTTTGTAGCCCTACACAGAGGGTAAAATGAACATAACTTCTATAATTCATACTGGACCTAAGGAAATAATAATATTTTTGAGTACCATTTATGGAGTACTAACAATCCCCAAATCAAAGGGTTCTTAAGTGAAAAGGAACAAGGTAGATCACCAGAAAATTAGATAGGCCTAATTGACAATTAGATAACCATTAACAAAGCAAGTACCCCAAATCTTTAAGGAAGGATGAAACCAAGACTTTGAATGCGCTTGGGATAGTCCCAAACTACTCCAACTGCATTGACAAGGTGTGACTTAACCCTAATCTAATGGAAGTGACTGTTGCACCATTCTAGTTTCTAGTCGCCACATAGAGATGTCGACTATTCTTCACTTAGAACATGCTCCAACACTAGTTTCCTTGCAAACAAAATTCAAAATCATGTATTCCACATGTAGACCTCTCATTCCACCAAGGATCAAAATTTTCCAAGGGTGAACATGAGAGGAAAATAACAATTAGTCAGGAAACCCTAGTTTTAGAGGGTTTCAAACTAGTGAACAGAGAAAATACTCTAACTTAAAAATAAGAGAACATAAAGACCCCAAATAAAAT
Source organism: Thuja plicata (assembly GCA_018584345.1). Taxonomy (NCBI): domain Eukaryota; kingdom Viridiplantae; phylum Streptophyta; class Pinopsida; order Cupressales; family Cupressaceae; genus Thuja; species Thuja plicata. The sequence continues at coordinate 5,042,902 of MU228144.1, read as the reverse complement.
GAAAATTAAAGATAGATCATGTTGGTTGTATTTCCTGTTTTTGCTAGTTCTCCTAGTTCCTTGTCCTTCCCTCTATAAAATTTTAGGTTTTCATGTCTAAACCTTGCCAAATTTGCAAAAACCCTGAAAAACCCTAGTTACCCAAGTGTTAAACGATGAATTTTAAACCCTAAGCCATGTCTTATGTTTCAGCATTGCTTTTTCATTCACTTAAGGCATGTGTTATAAGTTAGGTCACCTCGTCATGTTACCCCCAGCGAATATTCCAAAGCTCTTCCCGACTTTGCTTTTTCCTTGTGTCGCGTAGTCTCATTCAGAATTAGAATATTCCTTCAGTGTTACGAGACTCAGCAATTTCTTTCAGTCGGGTAGTCGTAAGATAATGATGTTATAAAGCTTTGTAAAAGATGGGACTCACTATTAGTCGGGTGATCGTGGGAGAAGTCAAGTAGTTATGAAAAGGTTCTCAGACTTCGCGATTACTTCATGTCGCGTTATCGCCAAATCAAGTCAAGGCTAACAGTTAAGTTTTCCTTCAGTCGCGTGGTCTCAGAATAAATAGCAGTTAAGAGATTTCAGCTCAGACTACGTGACTAACCGTCTGTGGTTTATAGTAATGCTCAGTCGGGATGTCGCCAAAATAGGATAAATGTTTTAGTTTTTCAGTGTGCAGCAAGAGAACCAATGATTGGATGACATCTGTCATAAGGCAAGTGGGTTATCGCGTGGCCGCCAGAAGGAGAGAATGGATTCAGCCACTTCGAGACTAAGGTACTTTGCCCTCTGGTCACAGTGTCTGGGAATAATTTAAGGGTATGCTTGATCATTTGGCAATTAAATGATTTCCATCAGATGAAAGAAGCAGAAGATCCAACGGTTGTCGTGATGTCTGAGAAGAAAACTGTCCCAGGGAAAAATTCCTCCCAACTTGGCAATTAGGGTATGTCGCGAAGTCATCAGAAGTAAAGAAAAGGTGCATATGACCTGTTAAGGTAAAGTTGAAGGCTCAGGATTTGATTATGCGATCAGGAAACTAAAGGTTGTCGCATAGTCTTGAAATAGAATGTAAGAATCTAGCGACAAGGAGACAACCATAAAGGTTAGTGGTAACAGCTAGTCGCCAGGTCTCAGTAAGAAAGATGAGTTAAAGTTAACTCCACGCGACTTTGATTTCAGTTTTGTCACCTGATCGCCAGATTGTAACTTGGGTCAACCAAGGTTATGAAAATACACTGTCGCCAAGTCTCGAGATGGAACCATGGTTAATAACAAAGGCTCGCGACAAAGAGACTTAATACAGTCGCGAGGTCACCTGATTACAAGATCTAAAAAATGGTGGCAGTTTTCTGATGTGACAATGTAAATCGCTCGACAACCAATCACAGGCCCGTATTTTGATCATAGTGCAAAAAGGATAGCTGAGATGTATGATAGATAATGAATCAGAAGGTGACATGTCAGCTCTCTTAAACATTTTATGATTGCTCTGAGGATTCATATTTGAAAATTTGATTTCCTGTCAACTTCAGCAAGTACGGCTAGGTTTTTCAAAGTTCATGGCATGGCAAATTAATGGCAGAACTGATGTTTCTAAATTGTGAGCTGTGTACTCTGAATGACGGCTATAAGGAGTTGATAAGTGCATTCATTCTCTTTCACCGTGCTTTCAAGTTTTTAGAGCCAAGTTGCTGATTTTCAGGAGAGTGATATTTTGAGTAGTTTGCAGTGTATCCAAAGTAATCAAAGATTTCTAAAATTATAGAAGGTTGTGCTTAGAATAGTCAGCTGATATTGGAGATTAGATTTGTTTCAATATCAGAAAGAAGAAAAGAATATTCAGGGTGTTGCAGATATGAGCAGAGCTGTGAGCATCGCTTCAACAAGTGGAGGCAGTGGAGAGGAACAGAAAGGAAAATTGATTTACTTTGATGAGTTTCTCCATCTTCTGCCAGGTTCAACACAGAATAAGAAGGATGATGCTAGTGTCCTCCTGGATGAGTACAAAAATATTCAGGATGTTGTGATCCCAGGCACAATAGGTTACTCTCTTTTCACATATTTCTATAAGAATTCTAATAAGCCCATCCCTGTTTCAAACCCTTGGACATGTGGTCTTGCTAGGTTGCTTGTTCTTGATGTTTTCTTAGATGTAGACCTATTTCTTGACCTAGAAAATCACTATGATGCCCTCACAAAGACCATCAAAAGGGATGGTGGCACTGCCTTGTTGATTTTGAATAGAAACTCATTCATGCAAGCCTTTGGCTTATTCAGTACCATGTCTACAAAAATTGACATGACAAGGCAGGAAAAGAGATACAGTTCTAAGCCTGGTATTGCAAAGGGCTTGTTGTAGAAGCATATGTTAAAAGAACTAAAAAATTACTTATGTCCTATGGTTGAGCCCTATCCATATTATTACAAGGACCTGCACTTCTACATCAAATATAATGCATATGCCCTATGTAGAGTGCTAGGGATTGATGGAGATACAGAGAGAATAAGTTTTGGCATCTTGATGATGGTTTTAGACCTGCAAGAGGTGCATTCAAGCACCAGTTATGATTACATTTAGCATATAATTAATGAAATGCACGAGGGTTTTGTTGCAACGCAGAAGAGATTAAACAACCCCAAGGAGAAGGAGCCCAAGTTTTTGCATTATTCAGTCTTAATGCACCTTCTCTTATATTTCAATTTTGTAATCATGGATACACATAACTTGTCTCCTCAGAGATTCTATCAGGCACAACCAAATCCTATCCAGTTCTGGGTTAGGGTTTGGAATTATACTTCCAGATAATGTGACTACTATGCATTCCAGAATTGGATTGTGTATCCAATTGTACAGAGTTTAGGGACAAGCAGGACTAGAGTCCCATTAAAGATCATACAATTTCTTAGGCCTTGCAACTATAAAGAAAATTGGTCTGGAAATCACAACTAGGGTGATTTATTCTTGGAGGAGAATTTCACCATAATCAGAGTATATGGGTGTATTCATCCACCCCATTTATTGCCTTATCATGTGCCTTTGAGAGTAGCTTCTATGGAGTTCATTTGGCAGCTGATGTTAACTGATAATGAGCACTTTGCACCACATAAAAAGGGGACTATAACCCCTAGACAATTTAAAATTGCAAATTTTACAATTGGTAAAAATGCCATAGATGAAGGAGGTCAATGGTTGGAGAAGTACAGGATGGAGGCAGCCTCTTAAAGATACATTGACCCAGAAGGCTTCATGGTAGGGGTTAGGAAGCTATATACTCCTACTATCCCTAATACCAACGTCCATTGTGAATGCATAGAGGAAGATTCAACAAGGAATCTCTTGGATGAAGATGACATTCATATGAGAAGACTAAGAATCTAGGAGCTGCTGAAGCTGCAGACACAAATCAAAAGAAATGGATTGTCATTTGGGGGTTTTTACCC
>MU228144.1:5022960-5037046 GCA_018584345.1 Thuja plicata | reverse complement strand
TTATTTGCAAGTTTCTTTCAAGGAAAGAACTAAATTTTGTAAGTAATTTTAAGGAGCATACTACTTTGTTTAAAGATTTGATACAATAGATTTGAGGTGACAGGATAACTTGTAAGGCAATTTATCTAAATTGCATGTGAACTGTAAGGCAGTTTACTGTGTTTTATTTATATGATATATTAGCTTATATTTGACTCTATAGCCCAAAGGATAGGCACTGGTTCAGAAAGTAGTCTGATCATCTATGTGTCTGAGATATTCCAATATATCGAAACCAAATCAATTAAAATACTTTGTTACTAAGAACAGATAAACTAAACTTGTTAAGGACCTCTATCAGCAGGACACTGTTCATATTATTGATTCCTTGAAGAGTGAATCTATTAGGTTATCCCTCCTACAGTAAAAGGAATAAGGATGAGAATCCTTGTATCACTGATTGTTGTTATGCTTATAACTATGGTTTGTATGGTTATATCTTGCATCTGGTTATGCTTGATTATTTGCAAGATAATTCATAAGTTGGTTCAATAAAGATACATAACAAATCAGTGTCCACATCAACAAATACTGTGTAAACAACAATCTTTAGAGGTAAAACCTGCCTGAGTATTTGTGGAGCTCAAAAATGAAGAAGGACCTTATCCAGTCCTTAGCAATTAGGCTTTTCTTGTCTTTGAATTAGTATTAGAAGGCACAGTATTCAAATAGACATTTCAAGCATTGTGGTTCATACAAGAAAAATCCCTAACAGCTCAATTCTTCTTACTCCCTAATTACATTCATGCCCTGGTTTGTGCATACAGGTCCATACCCAAAGTTGCAAGTCAACTGTTATAGGAAAATTGATTATTTTATTGATTCAAAGAGAAAAATTACATCATGATTGCTTTCCATCCACTTGAAAGAGGTATGAAAGCTTTCCCTAATGTTTGCAACCATATTTAAAACCATATTTCCATTGGGAAATTCATTAAGACTTTACAAACTAAAAGATGTAAATGTTGTCAAAGTTACTTGACAACTTTTGACAACATTTGCAAAGTTGCACTAAAGATGCAATCTTATTGCAAAAAATGAACCTAAGGTTCCTAATTGACTTAAAACTACCCAAGAAAATTAAAGTCCCAAATCCTAAACTCTAGGGAACCCTTGACCAAAGGTTGACCAAATGGCTTATGAATGCCAATCTTGGAACCAGGCCTTACAATTGGGTCAATGAACAAAAGATGATACCCTTAGGACTTAGGCATTCTCAAGACCCCCTAGGATTCACATTTTGATGAGATGTTCATGTTGTTACAGTGATTTCTCCTACACCATACTCCCCATTATTTTTAGAACTCAAGTTCTGACTTGATTCAAGTTGATTAATGGAAGTGCCTTGTTGTTTAATATGGTCTGCAGTCATCCATGTAGAATCAATGTTAGGGAGGTCTTTCCACTTAACAATGTACTGCATATATGTTTTTAACCTGGTCTATCTAAGGACTTTGGATTCCAAATTTTTCTCTAATTGAACTGGTTGGATAGGAGGTAGATTGGTCACAAAATCTAAAGTATCTGAAGGACCTATGTTGTTAGGAGTACCTACATCATTACAAGCTACATCACCTTTATAAGAGGTTAGATCAGAAATGTTAAAAATTGGAGAAATAAACAAAGTAGGGGGAAGAGTTATTTCATAGGCATTTTCTCCCATTTTGTGCAAAATTATTCATGGGCCAACTCTCTTCAAGTGGAGTTTGGAGTATCTACTCTTTGGTAACCTCTCTTTGGTGAGGTATGCCCAAACCTTATCCCCAATCTGGAAACAAACTTATTTTCTCCTTTTATCTGCCTACTCCTTGTACTTTTGATTTGTCTTCCATTGAACTTGGCAAATGAGTTCTACCAGTTCTTCACCCTAAGAAGTGACCTTAAAATTTTAAGGTAGGTAGATACACCCTTAGCTTTTTGACAAATCGTGCATGCTTCCACAAATTTCTTGATATCATTAGCCATCTTAGGCCAAAGAAACTCCTCTTGATATATTTTGTGGTCTTATCTATGCTAAAGTGGCCACCCATGCCACCATAATGTTTCTCTTTGATGATGTTCAGTCTCATAGAACATCTAGGTATGCAAAGTTGGGAACCTTTGAACAAAAGGTCACTCTGAATGAGAAATTCAGAGAACTCAATGTGATATTGTCCTACAAGTTGATAACACAACTTGATTTCCACTCCAAAATATGGATCATCTACATATAGATGCTTCAGAGAATCAATCCAAATGCTTTTTAGTTGCACTTCTTCAACCAAAACAACTCTTCTACAGAGGGAATTAACAAGCTTATTTGGTTTACCTTTCTTGTACTTCAATGTGAATGTGTATGTTTGCAATTGTTCCATCAACTTTATATGCTTGAAACTTAGTTTTTCCTGAGAATTTAGAAAAATTAATACACGGTTGTCGGTTTATAAAAAAATTCTTTTGGTAAAAGCTAGTGTCTCCATTTCTTAAGGGCATGTACCACTGCATACAATTCAAGGTCATATGTTGAGTATCTTTTCTTAGCATCATTTAGTTTTTTAGAGAAGTAAGCTATGGGCTTCCCTTCTGGGCTTAAGACATCACCAATGGCTAGGTTACTAGGATCTGTCTCCATAGTAAACACCTTCCTAAAATCAGGTAAGGTCAAGATAGGATATTGATCAACCCTATTCTTCAAGTAATAAAAAGAATTGCTAGCTTCATTTGTCCAATAAAACTTAATTTTCTTACCACCCTTGATGGTGTCTAGCATGGGAGCACATACATCACTAAAATTCTTTATAATTTTTTTGTAAAAGGTAGCAAGACCATGAAAGCTCCTTACCTCACCTTGATTTCTTGGAGTGGGTCAATTGACAATGGCCTACACCTTACTAGGATCCATTTTTAAGGTTCCCCTTGAGATAACAAACCCTACATAGATAAGTTCCCTTTGCATGAATGTACATTTCTCCAAGTTGATGATGATCTTGTGATCATGAAGTCTCTTTATCACTTGATCCAAATGGTTTAGGTGTTCTTCTATGCTGTTGCTAAAAATCAATACATCATCAAGGTAGATAACAACAAATTTGCCAATGTAATAAATGAAAATTTCATTCATGAGCCTCATGAATGTGCTCGGGGCATTTCTTAGACAAAATTTAATTACAAGCCATTCAAACAACCCCTCATTAGTCTTAATTGCAGTCTTCCATTTGTCCCCTAGCTTGATTCTTATTTGATGGTATCCTGATTTTAAGTCTATTTTGGAAAAGAACAAGTAGCCCCAAGTTGATCAAGAAGGTCTTCAATTCTTGGGATGGGGAATTTGTACCTGATTGTTATTTTATTTATATCCCTACTATCAATGCATAGCCTCCATGTTCCATCCTTTTTAGGTTCCAAAATAGAAGGAACTCCACAAGGACTAAGACTTTTTTGTATTAGCCCTTTGGCTAGCATTTCTTTGACTTGTTTAGAAATCTCTGCATTCTAATTTGGAGTCATCTTATAGGGTGCCTTGTTTGGTAATGAGGATCCTGGTATGAGATTAATTTGATGAGTGATATCTCTAAGGGGTGGGAGGGAAGAGGATAGATCATTTATTATAAAATCACTATATTTGTTTAGCAACTCCTTGACCTCTATTGGTATGGGTGCTATCTTATCAGATTCTTCCTTCTCCTTAGGCTTCATGATCAGTATGAAAATTTATTCTTCTGATTTTTTTAATGTTTTTACCATTTCTTTTTCCCCTATCACATTTACAATGGGTTCCTTCTCTGATTTTTGATTAGGCAGTGGTTTCATAGTAAAGGTTTTTCCATCCCTAATGATAGACTAGGTGTTTTTCCTATAGCTATAGGTGGAATCCATGTCATATTTCCATGGTCTCCCAAGTAGAATATGGAAAGCATCCATCTCTACAACATCACATAAAAACTTTTCCTTGAAATCTCCTAGACAATATTCTACCATAGCATGTTTAGTGACTAGTGTTTATTGTCCTTTAGTGAGCCAAGAATCGTTATAAGGGAAAGGATATGGTGTTTTATTTAATTCTAAATTTTGTACCATTTCCTTAGAAACCAAATTATCTGTTCAACTAGAGTCTATTAACAAGTTACATACATTTCCTTGACACCTGATTCTTGTTCGGAAAATATTCTTCCTTTGGGGTGGCTCTTGAGTGTGTGGTACTTGCAAGAAGTCTTGTCTCATTATCAGGATTGTTCCTTCTTTAGCTTCAAGTTCTTGATTGTCTTCTTGGACCAACTATGCTATTCTCCCACCTTGGTTATTGTTCCTCTTATTAGGTCATCTCTCTGCATGGTGGCCTAACTAATTGGAGTTGAAACACCTTAAGAGTTCATTTTTTCTTCCCCTACCTCTGCCAAAAGGTCTCCTTCCTCTGTATCCTCCCCTATTACTTGACTATCCTTGGTCTCTTCCTCCTTTATTTTGCTCCATGTGTCTATCATTTCTTGACTGTCCTCGACCGCATGTATTTCCCCTTCCTCTAAGATTTTTGCTAGGGTTGTTTTCACCTCTACCCCTAGAACCTTGATCTTGTCTTATTTTGAATTTGTCTTCAACTTTTAGTGCAAATTGGAAGCATTGTTGGACTATAGTTGGAGAGCACAAACTCAAATCATCATGGATATTTATCCTTAATCCTTGCATGTATCCTGAAATCTTGACACTTTCTCTCTCTACCAACTTAGATTTCATGGAGAGCTTGCGAAACTCTTTAGTGTACCCTGATACATCCATTTCTTTTTGTCTCAAACTTTGTCTTTTCTTATGAAGTTGCACTTCATAATCTTCTGGCACATAGGCCTCCTTCACTAAGGCCATCATCTTCTTCCATCTTCCCACTGGATTCTTATGTTGACATGTAACTAATTGAATGTTTGATAATGTTAAGTTGAAGATGATGCAAGACATTAAATCAGTTAATGGTTTGTATTGTCATTGATGTCAACTTGATATCATCTGTATGGTCATGTACATAATGAAAAATAATTCATAGAATCAATGGAACAATGATTATGCTTTCAGCAATGCATAAAAGTCAAGTATTCACTAAGTGACAGACAACACCGATGCAGTGCACACCACAGGTAAAGGCAGAGAAAAAGGTCATAGTGATACCCGATGAGTAGAAGAATGTGTTACCCGACAAAGAAAAATCACAAGTTGCCCGACGAGAAAAATCCAATGATGCCCGATGGACAGAGATCCCAAAGATAACTGGAGTTACACCGACAAAAATGGCAGTTGTCACCAACAATGAGCTGCAGAATTGACCGACAGAATAGAGAGTTCAGAAAATGACAAAATATCTAGTTGGTTGAGCTTAAGGATAGACTTAACTGGTTGTTTTCTTTGTTTTATTCTCCTAGAGTTAAGTAATTGATTTAAAGAAGATTTATACAGTTGGCAAGAAGATAACTATGAGATAAATCAGGAGTTAAAGTTGTAAATCAAATTGGCTGAATTGTTTTTCACGCCAAGAATAAAGAATCAAGAATTAAGGAATATCATGTCTATATAAGAGACAAGCATAATTCATTTCCAAAATCCATTAGATACATGGAAGGGGAGTGAATATAAAAAGTATGCTAAAGAGAAACTGGTGAAGGATAAACTTCATACAGTCCTGATCAATCAAGTTGAAGGAGAGCTAAAGAATTTTGCTGACACTGACAAATATTGAAGCACAACATCACAAAGATGAAAGTGTGGAGCATAAAGAATTGATGTGATACATTGATCAGAGAGGTATTGTACTTAAATAGATCTAAAAATATGCAATTCAAAGTTGCATTAGAAACAGGTCATAATGTTTCAGTTTAACTATTGAAGCATCGAGTCTCTTACCAGAGCAAGACTTAACAGTCTTCTATAATTGAGTTTTATCCTAATAGATTTCCAAAAAGGTTGATTCATGAAAGTAGCATTGAATTTGCATAAAGCCTATTGATAGCCTAAGAAGAAGTTTGATTCAAGGATGGTAGAAAGACTTGCCTAAAGCCTATTGACAGTCTAATAAGGAGGTTGATTCAAGGATGGTAGAAAAATAGATGCTAGATACTAAGTGAAAACCTTTGTATAAAATCCTCTAACAAGGTTGCACTTAACAGTGTGTTTGTAACCTTTAATAGGGTTGGCTCCTAACAGGGCTCACTTCAGAAGAGTGAAAATTTGGGGTACCAGTCCTAGTGGTTTTTTCCTTAATAGGGTTTCCACATTAAAATCCATGTGTTATGTGTGTATGGTTTATTACTTTATTATTTTACATTTCACATATGCATTTCTAGATTGATTGGTATAATTTGCATATTTAATGAGTATCAGTAAATAGTTTTACTAATTATCAGTTATCAAGGAGAATAAGGACAGACAAGGTAAACTGACAGATAGTTAATTATTTCAAGTATTTCAAGGCATGCATCTTGTAGGGACTTAATAATCTAAGGTGTAATGATTGGTGGATTAAAGTTTAAAGGATAAATTTTTGAGGCCACTGATTTAGCCCCCCCTCTTAGTTATTACTAACAATTAGTATCAGAGCTTGTGTGCTTAGAAGGAAGGTTTCAAGACCTAAGTAAAGATCACAAGATGAACAAATGAGATGTGCCCAAGTTGAACAAAGACAACTTTTCTTCATAGAAAAGCAGGATAAGACTCCACTTATCAGGTATTGGTAATGATGTTACTCAATACTTAGATACTAAATATGTGTTTCCTGTAGGACCATTGATAGTATATCAATTGAGAGTAAAGCATGAGCATAACTGCATGGTTATAGAGATTTCTTCCTCACTCTCTGATGTTGAATTTGAAGATGTCAAGGATTGCACAACTGCAAAGAAAATGTGGGACAAACTGAAGCTTGTAAATGGAGGTGATACAAATGTTCTAAGAGCCAAGGCAGAAATCCTTAGAGGAAAGTTTGATGATCTCAGAATGAAAGAAGGTGAAAACATCACATAGTACAACACAAGAATAAAAGAAGTAGTCAATGTTATACGAGGTGTTGGAGGTACACTTGAAGAGGAGATAGTAGTAAGTAAAATCTTAAGAACCTTATTACCTGTATATGCTATTCAAGAAATGAGAGCAGTAGAAAACAATACAGTTACTCTTGATAGCCTAATTGGTAGACTGATTTCATTTGAGACGAATAACTTTGGCAATAGTGTCTTACCAAGTTTAGAGTCTGCATTTAAGTCTTCTATGAAAATAAGCAAATCCAATCATATATGCTCATCTAGAAGGGACAATGAAAGTGAGAGTGAAGAAGAAGATCTAGATGAAATAGAATCACTTATGGCCAGAAGAATACACAAAGGCAAAGCTAAATACAAAGGCAAGTTACCACTTGTATGCTTCAATTGTAAAGAAATTGGACACTTTGCTGCAAGATGTCCTAACAGAAGAAAAGTTGACAGAAGTGATGACAGATCTTTCAAGAAGAAGTCTGACAAAGGTGATATCAAAGATTATAGAGGTTACCAATGATCAGAAAGAAATGATACCCAAGACTACAAGGATAAAGGCAAGAAGGCTAGCTACCTAGCTACTTGCAAAGATAAATATACTGACACCAAACCTGATGATGACATCGAAATGGTATTTGTAGCTATGAAGGATCATTTAGATGAAGATGAAAGGTATGAAGAAATACACTCATATCTAAGGTTAGTAAGAATGATATCTAGATTATAGATAGTGGCTGCACTCACCATATGACTGGTGACAAAGAAAATTTTAATACTTTTGAATATTATAATGGTGGTACAGTAAGAATGGGAAATGATACACCTTGTCCAGTTAAAGGTAAAGGAACAATAATGCTGAATAACCTGATTAAATGTGAAAATGCTTATTGGGTAAAAGGATTGAATTATAATATGTTGAGTGTTTCTCAACTGAATAATTCAGGTCACAGAGTAACATTTAAAAACAAGAAGGAAAAGATCTTCAATGAATCAGGAAAACTAATTGGTACCGATGAATAGACTAAAGGTAACTTATCCTATCTGAATGATACTAATTCCACTTGCTTAATGAATAGAAAAAAAAAAAAAAGGTTGTGGCACAAAAGATTGTGTCATGTGAATTTTGACAACATGATGAAAATAAGCAGAAAAAGAAGTGTAAGAGGCTTACCGACGATGACAAAGCCACACAACATCATGTGCAAAAATTGTCAAAAAGGTAAAATGACAAAGTCTAGTTTCAAAAGCAAAGCCCATACATCTGATGATATTCTAGAATTATTCCATACTGATTTATGTGGACCTATGAGGACAAAGAGTTATTATGGAGATATTTTATTCTCTTTGTTGACGATTACTCTAGAATGATGACAATCATGTTTCTAAAAGAAAAATCTGAAGCATTTAAGATGTTTAAATGGTATAATACTATGGTAAAAAAACAAAGTGGTAAGGATCTAAAATGTTTAATATCAGATAGAGGAGGATAATTTATATCAGATGAATTCACTAATTTCTGTAATGACCATGGTATAAAAAGACAGGTTTCTACACCAAGAACACCACAACAAAATGGAATTACTGAGAGAAGAAACAGATCAATAGTTGATTGTGCAAGAATACTAATGATAGAAAAGGACATCACCCAAATATTTTGGAGGGAATCTATCAGCACTGCTGTTTATACACTTGACAGAGTACAATTGAAGAAAGACACAAAGAAGACTCCTTATGAGCTATGGTATGGAAAAACACCCAATGTGAGTTACTTCAAAATATTTGGTAGTCAATGTTATGTCTTAAAGGATGATAGAAATGGAAAGCTTGATGCCAAAAGTGATGAAGTTATTTTTCTGGGGTATTCTACCAAGAGAAAAGCTTTTAAATGTCTAATCAAAGCTTCTAACAAAATAGTTGAAAGTGCAAATGTAAAGATTGAAGAATTTGCAGAAAAGAATGAGCTGGAAAGCACAAAAGAACCAGAAGACTACAGAAAGTTTCTATATTGTGAAGAACCCATAACTCTACCTGAGAAATAGTCCTTAATTCCAGAACAACAGAATGTTGCAATTGACGGTCAGAACACTATTACCGATGGTCAGGATAATGATCAAGATAATGTGCATGGTAATGAAGATCAAGCTGATACACAAAGAGTTGTACTTATACTTGCCAGATATGTAAGAAATAACCATCCAAAGGACCAGATCATAGGAGATAAGAAAGCTGGTACAAGAACAAGAAGTTTTTAAACTCATTGTTTAATTTGTGAGTTTAATCCAAAATCTATCAATGCTACACTAGATAATGAAGAATGGATAAGTGCTATGAATGATGAAATTGAGCAGATTGAGAAGAAAAAGACATGGTCACTTGTTCCAAGACCAAATGACAAGAATTTCATCGGTACTAAATGGATATTCAGGAACAAAGTGAATGAGAATGGAGAAGTCACAAGGAACAAAGCAAGACTAGTATACAAGGGGTATGCACAAGAGGAAGGTATAGACTATGGAGAAACCCTTGCACCCATTGCTAGGCTAGAAGGAGTAAGAATACTACTTTCTTCTGTTGCATATAAAGGATTCAAAGTATATCAAATGGATGTCAAGTTAGCATTCCTAAATGGAATACTTGAAGAAGAGGTATACATTGAACAACCAGAAGGGTTTGTGGATCCAGACAAGAGGAACATGGTATGTAGACTTCACAAAGCCTTGTATGGATTGAAACAAGCTCCTAGAGCCTGGTATGAATGACTTCATTCCTATCTAATAAGTATTGGATTTATAAGGACTAGTGAAAACAATAATCTTTATTTGAAAGAAGATACTGATGCTAACACTTTGATTGCTGAAATGTTTGTTGACGACATCATATTTGGAGGCAATGATGTGCTATGCAAATCATTTTTTGATGAAATGAGAAAAGATTTTGAGATGTCTATGTTTGGAGAGATCAAGTTCTTTCTTGGTCTACAGATCATTCAACAAAGTGAAGGTATCTTCATTACACAATCCAAATACATCAAAGAGGTCCTGAAAATATTCAAGATGGAAGATTCCAAACCTGTTGGAACACCGATGGCTACTAGATGCCAATTAACAAAGGAAGACAAGACAACAGAGGTAAATCAGACTCTGTACAGATCAATGATAGGAAAAATCATGTATGTTGTACACAGTAGACTAGATATTCCACATGCAGTAGGAATTGTTGCTAGATTTTTTGCTAACCCCAGGGAATCACATATGACTGTTGTGAAGAGAATCTTAAGATATCTGAAGAATACTGAGGAATTTGGCTTATGGTATAGAAGAGAAGGCAAATTTGAACTAAAAGTGTTTATCGACACTGATTGGACTGGAAATATTAATGACCAGAAGAGCACAACTAGAGGAGAATTCTTTATGGGTGATAGAATTGTCACATGGATTAGAAAAAAATAAGGATGCATCTCTCAGTCTACTGTAGAAGCATAATATGTTGTTGCTGCTACAAACTGCTCAAATATTACATGGATCAAATAGTTGTTGGAAGGTATGCATATGAAGATCTTAGAACCAGTGATTATCTATTGTGATAACACAAGTGCAATAAACATTTCCAATAATCCAATCATGCATGCAAAGACTAAACACATTTCCATCAAGTATCATTATTTAAGAGAACAAGTTCAAGAAAAAGAGGTGATACTTGAATATGTGCAATCAAAAGAATGATTGGATGATATCTTCACCAAGCCACTGCCCAAGAATACATTTGAGTACTTGAGAAAGAGACTAGGGGTCAAACCCATGTCTACCAGTCAGTAAAGAACTGAAGGCTGCATCAACCATATATTATCATAATATCATCCATGTTGATGCAAGCAAAATATGAACTTCAAAGCTACATCTATATATAGAAAGGTATATATTAGAACCGAGCACCAGAGCATATTGTTGTATTGCAAATGGATAAGAGAAATTCAAGGAATATATTATGGATAGAAGAAAATAGTTGTTTGACATAAATGTCAGATAGATATTTGCTTGGCATTGTTGTCAAAGGGAGAGAATGTATCCATATTATCACAAGAGGTTATCCATTATCAGATTAATCCAAACAAGGAGAGATCATATCCATAGGGAGAGAATTTGTATGAAGAAATCATATACAAAGGGAGAGTTGCTGACAAAAGACAGAGACATCAAAGAAGAAGAACAATCAAAAGAGAGAAATTGACACAAAAACACAACACAACACATTAGAAGAAGAAACATAGAAAGCTACAATAATCAAATATAAGCTAACACAGAGCTTATTGGCGGTCAGACATTTCTATCAGTTATCAAAACAAACTATATGGTAATTTGATGAATCTCAACAATTATATTTCATATTGTATAAGAAATAGTATAGTGTGATAATATAGTATGTTTCCATCAATGCCAAAGGGAGAGATTGATGACATGTAACTGATTGAATATTTGATAATGTTAAGTTGATGATGATGCAAAATATTAAATCAGTTAATGGTTTGTATTGTCATTGATGTCAACTTGATATCATCTATACGGTCATGTACATAATGTAAAAGACTTCATAGAATCAATGGAACAATGATTATGCTTTCAACAATGCATAAAAGTCAAGTATTCACTAAGTGATAGACAACATTGATGGGGTGCACACCATCGGTAAAGGCAAAGAAAAAGGTCATAGTGATACCTGACAAGCAAAAGATAGTGTTACCCGAAGAGAAAGAATCACAAGTTGCCCAATGAGAAAAATCCAATGAGGCCCAACAGACGGAGATCCCAAAGATAATTGGAGTTACAAGGATAGAACTCATAGTTGTCACCGACGATGAACTGCAGAATTGACCGACAGAATAGAGAGTTCAGAAAATGACAAAATTTCTAGCTGGAAGATCTTAAGGATAAACTTAACTGGTTGTTTTATTTGTTTTATTCACCCAGAGTTAAGTAATTGATTTAAAGAAGATTTATATAGTTAGCAAGAAGATAACTACAAGATAAATCAAGAGTTAAATTCACAAATCAAATTGGCTGGATTGTTTTTCACGCCAAGAATCAAGAATCAAGAATTAAGGAATATCATGTCTATATAAGAGACAAGCATAATTCATTTCCAAAAGCCATCAGATACATGAAAGGGAAGTGAATAGAAAGAGGATGCTGAAGAGAAATTGGTGAAGGATAAAATTCATATAGTCCTGATCAATCAAGCTTAAGGAGAGCTAAAGAGTTCTACAGACACTGATGAATATTGAAGCATAACATCACAGAGTAGAAAGAATTGAAGTGATACATTGGTCAGAGAGGTATTTTACTTAAATAGATTTCAAAATTTGCAATTCAAAGTTGCATTAGAAATAGGTCATAATGTTTTAGTTTAACCATTGAAGCATCTGGTCTCTTAATAGAGCAGGATTTAACAGTCTTCTACAATTGAGGTATATCCTAATGAATTGCCAAAAAGGTTGATTCATAAAACTAGCATTGAATTTGCATAAAGCCTATTGACAGCCTAAGAAGAAGGTTGATTCAAGGATGGTAGCAAGATTTGCCTAAATCCCATTGACAGTCTAAGAGGGAGGTTGATTAAAGGATGGTAGTGAAATAGATGCTAGATACTAAGTGACAACCTATGTATAAAATACTCTTACAAGGTCTCACTTAACAGTGTGTTTGTAACCTTTAACAGGGTTGGCTCCTACCAGGGCTCACTTTAGAAGAGTGAAAATTTAGGGTACCGGTCCCAGTAGTTTTTCTCTTAATAGGGTTTTCACATTAAAATCCATGTTTTATGTGTGTATGGTTTATTACTTTATTATTTTACATTTCACATATGCATTTTTGGATTGATTGGTATACTCTGCATATTTACTGAGTATTAGTAAATGGTTTTACTGATTATCGATTATCAAGGAGAATAAGGACAGACAAGGTAAACTGACAGACAGTTAATTATTTCAAGTATTTCAAGGCATGCATCTTGTAGAGACTTAATAATCTGAGGTTTATTGATTTGTGGATTAAAGTTTAGAGGATAAATTTTTGAGGCCACTGATTCACCCCCCCTCTTAGTTATTACTAACATCTTATCCACCTTCACCCTCTATGCTTGAGTGAATTTCCACCAAGTTAGGGGTGACCCATTTAACTTGAAATTTTCTATTTTCACCTTCTAGTGTTCGGGTACCTCCTCACACTCAAAGAAACTAGTGAGTGCATCCATCCAGTCCATGAATTCTTTTGCATGCATATTTCCATGGAAAATAGGTAGATCAAGCTTAGTGTCGATGGTCTTCCTCTCCATAGACTTCAAATCTTCACAAGTAGCCTCTAGTCTGCATGGATCTCCTCTTCCTCTTGAAAAGGGGCTTCTTCATCACTCCCCTCCTCTTTCAATCTATACTTACCACCACTTTTCTTGACTTTTTCCTTAAGCCTTTCCATCTCCTGCCTCATCTATTTCCTCTCTACATCATGCTCCTTTACTACTCTCAGTAATTATGCATTCTACATACTATTAGGAAGTCCACTTTCTTCTCCACCATTAGCCATGGTTGCAACTTGAATCAATTAAAATATCCTTAAGCTTCTCTGATACCACTTGATGCAAAGATCTAGGTATTGACAAGGAAAGCTAGGCACTATGTCCTTCCAAATTCTCCCAAAAGGGGTCTTCACACACCAACCCACTGAACCTAGGTATTTACACCCTTAAGAAAATTTCACAACTCAATCACACAAAACTCCAACAACATCTGGACAAGAGTACAGTACTAGATTCAAGATGCACAATGTATCTCAATAATCCATACTTATGCAATCTGTAACCACCTAAATTTGGTCTGTCACAACTATGGACCCTATTTTCCCTAAGTGTGATCATACCCTTGATTTATGTCCAAATGACCCTATTACTGCTTGGCATAATTCTTTTAATCAATTTAATATTCTAGGTGATTTTTATCACTGATTTATATTAACTATTATAGTCATACAATTCAAATCAATTTCGACCAATCAAATCAAATCAAAATCAAA
>MU228144.1:4966201-5009079 GCA_018584345.1 Thuja plicata | reverse complement strand
CAAAAACACATTGTTATGCTGTTGAAATAATCTTAGAACTACATTTCATCTCACATTCCATGCTTTTGCATTGTTTTAGTTTCATTCTTTAGAGCTAAAATACATGTTTTACCTTCTTTTTAGTTTGCTTTCATCATTAAATCCTTCATGCTAGAATAATATTGGTCACTGATTTATAGCATATTCTTAGGGCTAAATATGTTATTCATTACACTCTTTCTAGTTAGAAAGCAATAGGCCGATATTAGTGATTTTGAACATTTTGACTAACCTTTCAAGCTAATGTAATGACCTATTGAGTGTTTGTGTTGATTCCGACAGGTACCCATTTACACACACACACAATCAACATCCAAATATTGATTCATAAGACCTAAAGTGACAACATAAAGTTTTAGGGGTTTAGACAAGTTTACAAAGTTCCTATTACACCTAATAAGACATGGTCCAACCATTAAGAAAGTCTAGGGTATCCTCGAGATGTATGTTCCACAACCAAGCCTTTAATTCCTTGTAGCCCTGCATAGAGGGTAAAATGGACATAACTTCTATTCTTCACACTAGACCCAAGTAAATAATAAAATTTGTGAGTACCCTTTATGGAGTACTAACTATCCCCAACTCCAAGGGTTCTAAAGTGAAAATTTACATACTAGATCATGACAAAATCATATAGACCTAATTGACCATTAGGTCACCATTAACAAAGGAAGTACACCAAATCCTTAAGGAAGGATGAAACCAAGACTTGGAATACACTTGGGATGGTCCCAAACTACTCCAGCTGCATTGAAAAGGTGTGACTCAACCCCAATCTCATGGAAGTCACTGCTGCACCATTTTGGTTTCTAGTCGCCACATAGAGATGTCGACTATTCTTCACTTAGAACATGCTCCAACACTGGTTTCCCTATAAACCAACTTCAAATTCATGTATTGCACATGTATACCTCTCATTCTACCATGGATCATAATTTTCCAAGTGTGGACATGAGAGGAAAATGACAATTAGTGAGGAAACCCTAGTTTTGGAGGGTTTCAGACCTGTGAACATAGAAAATACTCTAACTTAAAAACCAGATAATATCAAGACCCAAAATCAAATTAAAATGAAAGATAAATTAGTGCTTCGTACTCCCCAATTGGATTGATGCCCTGCTTTGTCCATATAGGTCCATACCCAAAGTTGTAAGTCAACTATTATAGGAAAATCCGTTATTTTTATTGATTCAATGAGAAAAATTACACCATGATTGCTTTCCACCCACCTAAAAAGGCTATGAAATATTTCCCCAATGGTTACAACCATATTTCAAACCATATTTTTGTTGGGGAATTCATTGAGACTTTACAAAAAAAAATATAAAAAATGTTGTCAAAGTTGCTTGACAACATTTTCACAACATTTGCAAAGTTGCACTAAAGATGCAATCTTATTGCAGAAAAAGAGCCTAAAGTTCCTAATTGACTTAAGACTACCTAAGAACATTAAATTCCTAAATTCTAAACTCTAGGGACCCCTTGACCAAAGGTTAACCAAGTGGCTTATGAATGTCAATCTTGGAACTTGGCCTTACAATTGGGTCAATGAACTAAAGATGATACCCATAGGAATTAGGCATCCTCAAGACCCCCTAGGACTCATATTTTGATAAGGTGTTTGTGTTGTTGCATTGGGTGCTCCTGCACTAGATAGAGATGAAATTTAATATGTTTAAGTATAATTATTATAAGTTTGTTCCTTCAACCAGAGAAGAAGACAATCAGATAAGGGGAGTGGAGACATGGAGAAATGAATTTGATTCATTATTTTGTATTAAAAAGGCATTTGTTTTTTATAGCAATGAACTAGATATGGAAAGGTTAAACAGAAACTTGGATGAGGTATTTAAGGCTGAGACAAATTTCAACAAATTTATGACAGATGTTAAAAGTATAGTAGATGCTAGATGGGAGAGGCAAAATAAACAACTAGAAACCATTAAGAGCTTTAGTTCACCTACAGAAGATGCAGCAGCATGGGATGTTTTTACAAAGCCCAACAAAATGAAGACTACAAGAATTGACCTTGACATACTAGATGAAGAGTAAAAAGAACACCTAGCACCTGATCTCTGATCATAGGGAAGATAATTATGATAAAGACTAGTATAATTTAGCCTGAAATGGCGGTAACTAGATCTCATTACAACTACACAAAGTTATCTAGAATATCAATAGACAAAGGTTCCAGCTATTGAAGATTTGAAGATCAAATTTGATTGTCAACAAGTTTTTTCTTTCCACCGTTTAGAGGTCTAAGTGTAAATTTTGTCTTTTAATATATTTAGGGTTAGCTTAGCCATCTGAAGCTTGTTGCATCCTTGATTTTTAAGGATTACAAGATTTATAATGCTCAATATATATAGAAAGTATCAAGAAATTGTAAATGATGGTAAAATCAAAACTGCGAGGCAAACTTTTGAATTTTGTCCAGTTTTGAAAACATTTTCAGTTTATTTGAATGTAGTGGATCAGAAGATTATTAATAAAATACAATGGAATTTCCTATTTCAGATCTTTGATCTCTTTTTGCATTTATGTTTAAGCTCTTGTATGTTTAATTTGTAAGACATTTTAAATTTACCAGTTATAAGGTAATTGTGCTATTGTTTGTGAGTTTCTTTCAAGGAGGGATTAAATCATGCAAATAGTTCCAGAGGGTTATGGTTTTATACAAGAATTTGATACAGAGATGTGAGAATGAGAGGATAGTTTGTAAGGTATTCTGTCTGGGATTTTATCTGTGTTCTAGTTAATTGTCTTCTTTGTAAATGTATGTTCCATTATGACTCTTTTCCCAGGATTAGGTACTGGTCAAGTTTTTGACAAGTAGTTCTTATCATCAATAAATTATAAGAAAAATATTTTATTTATATTATTAAAAGCATATATGTCTAATTAACTGTATTGAGAAATACAATTCATTATGGTGATTCCTTGAAGAGAGAATCAATAGGTTATCCTTCCTAAGTCTAGAACTCAAAAAAGAAGAAGGATGAGAATCCTTATTTCACTATTGTTTACCCTTGTCATGTTCATAATCTAGCCTGTTAAACTTTGCATTAGATTGGTTGTGTTCACCTGCAAGATGTGTTATCATTTGTTGCATTAATAGGCAAGAAACAAATCAGTGTAATTTTAAGCCCACTGTTAAATTATTGAGAAATAATAATCTGAGACAGGTATACCCGCCTAAGTAATGTGGGGCTCAAAGAAGAGGAAGGATTGTATCCTTGTTAATTATCCTTTTACCTATATGAATCAATAATTGAGAATCTAGGAGTCAAGCTTGATAGCTACATCGTGATTAAACAAGAAAAAGCGCTAATAGACTTATTCCTAAGGTCGTGTGACATTATGTTACATATTGTGTATGTTATAGTTGATTTGGTGAAGACTGGTTTCTAGACTATAACTATGATGCTTGACAGAGCAGGTCTCTGTGTTTTGGGTATATCTTACTAGTGAAGATATTTTAGCTAAAGAAAGCTTACTAGAGGAATGTATAAATATTGTGGAATATTTGGTTGAGTTCAACTGGAGTGAGCATTGTGGTGACGTCAGTTGTGGTGTGTATCTTGGAGGAGACCTATTTGGTTGCTGACTTTAGACATGTAGCGTGTAATATCAATTATGAGTGTGGATTGCAGATCTGGGAGTATAACTGATGGATTTTAAATGATGTTTACTTGTTATAGGTACCATGTGTATCTTAGTAAGGGGTCATATAATTATTTGTATATTGGGAAAGCCTAATTGGCCGACCTAATTAATTATTTGTGTATCAAGAAAGCTTAATTGGCCAACCTAATGAATTATTGTAAAAGGGTATATATGAGTGATCTTTTATTTGGGAAAGATGTGGTAGTGGAAGAGAAGTGAGAGTTGCAAGGCTTGTTTGCTGCTAGATGTAGAGAAAAGTTTTGTGATAAGAATACTTCATTGGAACTAACCCAGCAAAGACAATTTCTATCAAACAAATCACTAGATTGTATATTTCCTATATACACTTGTTTAGATTGTGAATCCTTGAGGGTGGCTTTAACCTTCTATGGGAAGTGTGCCTGGGCAGTTAGCCTACTACTTTTCTTGACTCCTAACAGGGTCTATCTCCTAACAAGGAGTATGTACTATAATGTTGTAGTAATCTCCTAAAAGGGCTAAATATTTTAACAAGGATACTATACTCTCAGTACATTATTTGTGGGTGCTAATTTCCATTGGGGTTTTACCTTTAACAGGGTTTCCTTGACAACAAGTATTGTGTTATTATGTTGGAATTTAGTATATTATCATTTGCATTCTATTTTTGGTTTATAAAGTGTAAATTTTAATAATCTATATCACAACTGATTCACCCCCACTGTCAGTTGTCTTGTGGACCATTAATCCTAGAACAATTGGTATTGGTTTCAATGGAGCTAAATTCTCCAAGAATCAAGAAAAGAAACAAGATGCAAAGATTGATGTAGAAAAACTTACTCTTGAAGAACCTAGAGAACACATTAGACCTTTCAAAGGTAGATGTTTTGGTTGTAACAAGTTTGGACACATGAAAAGAGATTGAAGAGGTAATGCCCCTTTTAAGACTTTTTATGGTTATTTTTTAAATTGTAATGCATATGGGCACAAGAAATAAGAATGCAGGAAACTCAATCAATCTAGATATAGAGAAGACAATAGAGGAGAACATATAATGAAACCTACATGTTATAAATGCAATAACATTGGACACATTGAGAATTTTTGTAAGTTGTAAGTAAATCGGGACATAAGACCTCCTATGTGTTACAAATTAAACAATCCAAGCAATGTAGCGAAGTAAAAATTGATAAATCTTCTATCTTATTTCAGTAAATGGAAAGTGATTAATTTTGTATGTGTTACATCACTTTTGTGCTTTCATTTATGGAAAAAATTCTGGCATATTGATTGATTGATTTGAAGTTAAGTTTTGGTAATTCAATTCTTGAATTGACTAAGTACAAAAGAAGAATACAGAGGTATTTTGGGTATCAAAGATTGGGATTAATGAATTATGGAGAGAAATCTTAGAGGAAGATATTATGGAGTATGTACGACCTACATCTCAGGTTGATTTGATTTTGGTGACATTATTAATAGTATTTTGTATTTTGATGGTGACATTATTAATGGTATTTTGATTCTAGAAACAAGGCCAGACTAGTGTGTAAAGGATATGCTCAAGAAGAGGGTATTGATAATGGAGAAAATTTTTCTCCTATTGAAAAACTTGAAGTAGTTAGAACTCTTTTGGAATACGTTGCACATAAAAGTGTATCAAATAGATGTGAAATCTACATTTTTGAATGGAATCCTAGAAGAAGTCTACATTGAACAACCTGAAGGATTCGTTGATCCTAGCAGAAGGAATATAGTTTTCAAGATGAAAAAATAATTGTATGGACTAAATAAAGCACCGATAGCCTAGTATGAAAGACTGCATGGTTACCTAGTAAATATTAGATTTTAGATAACCAATGATAACAGTAGTCTGTACATCAAAGAAGGACCACATAACAAAATATTATTAGCAGAGATATATGTTGATAACATATTACTCACTGGATATAATGACTTATGCAAAGCATTCTCTATAGCTATGAGTAAAGAATTTGAGATGTCTATGTTTGGTGAGATAAAATTCTTTGTTGGATTACAAGTTCATCAAATGAAGGATGGTATCTACATTACTCAATCAAAACATATCAAGGAGATACTCAAGAAATTTGGAATGGAAGATTCCAAACCTGTTGAAACACCCATGTGTACTAGAAAAAAACTATTTAAGGATGATGATTCAAAGGAGCTATATTAGACCAACTACAGATCCATGATTGGAAAATTTAAGTATGTTGTTCACACCATACCTGATATTGCATTAGCAGTTGGTATTGTTACAACAAGATTTTCAACTAATCCTAGAGACAATCACATAATGGAAATCAAAATAATTTTGAGATATCTGAAGGGTACTGAAGACTATGGTTTATGGTATAAGAAAGGTGGGAACTTTGATTTGAAGAATTTCACTAATGTTGATTGGGCTGGAAGTGTTGATGATAGGAAAAGCACCAGTGATGGATCTTTCTTTCTTGGGAAGAGGTTAGTATCTTGGACTAGAAAGAAACAAAATTGTATCTCTCAGTCTACAAAAGAGGCATAATATGTTGCTGCAGTAGTGAACTGTTCAAACATCATATGGTTCAAGCAGTTGTTGTCAGGAATGAAGGAAGAAGTAAAAGAACCAATTATTATCTACTGTGACAATGCTAGTTCCATTAACATTTCAAAGAATCCAATGATGCACACCAAAACCAAGCATATAGAAATAAAGTATCATTTCTTGAGGGAATTAGTACAGAATGAAGAAGTAAGGTTGGAATATGTGAGTACTAAAGAACAAGTTGCAGACATATTCACCAAACCTTTACCTAAGGATGCATTTTTGTATCTTAGAGGAAAGCTAGGGGTGCTTCCCCTAACTGAAGCTCACTAAAATGCAGTTTAGTGATGCATCAATCTGAGCAACAATAAAGATATATCAGTTGATTCAGGTACATTAGAGCCCATTGTGGATGAATTAGTACATTTAGGTACATTACAACTTCAAATAAAAATAGTATCTACAATTGGTATTGATACTTAGTATTTATGGAGATGGAGTCTTTGGAATCTATTGTCAAAGAGGGAGAGTTTTTTATAATACACAAGAAATTACTTAAGGGAGAGTTCATAACACAAAGAAGAAGAGTTTGATGTCAGAGGGAGAAATCTTATCAAGAGACAGATTTTGATGAAAGAGGGAGTTTTTTGGATGAGAATCAGAATGAAGCTAAATACATTAAAGAAAGTTTTTTGTTTCTCTACAATTCTTTGTATTATGACATGTTGTCTTACCATCAATGCCAAAGAGGGATATTGTTGAAGAAAATTATTCAATTATGTATTGTCATTTATGTTACACATGTATTTACACTTATGTAGTGATGTTATACAAATGTCTACATTCAAACTGAGTAGAGTTGGTGAATAGAAAAAGTTTTTCAGTGTTGACCGAGTCACTCAGGCATTTCAGTCATGGTCAAACATCAATGAAACTTAGTGTTGACTGAGTTGATTATTCAGCGTCAGCCAACTAACAGTGGTTTATATTCTATAATTAATTGGTTATATGAGGCTGGCCAAATTGTGATTTATTACTTATTTAGAAGTATATTCAAGATGACTTGACAGGGCTTATCATATATATGAAAGGTCAAGTTTGGGTTGAATGTGTGTAAGTTTGTGCAAGATTAGGTATACGAAGAAGTGTGGAATTCTGTGATATGAAGAGTGAAGGGAAAATTAGATGGGATTATAATTGAGTACAGAACACTCGGAGCTGCAATAGAATTTTTGATCAGCAAGGATCCAGTTATAATAATAATAGAGATCAGAATCAGCAAAGACACTTTCTTACACATAAAGGTCAATTCATTGTTACTTTCTAACAATTGTAGCAGTGATATCAAATCTCTTAACAAAGTAGACTTAATAGTCTTTTTGTAAATCCTCTCACAAGGTAGAATTTATATGTTGAAGTGTTGAAGACCTCTAACAAGGCCACTCCTCACATGGTCATTTAAATCCTCTAACAGGGTCACACCTAACAGTGTGTTTTATAACCTTTAACAGGGTTGGCTCCTAATAGTGCTCACTTCAGAAGAGTGAAAAATAGTAACTAGTTACATTGGTGGTTTTTCCCATATTGGTTTTCCACGTTAAATCTTGGTGTCACCTCTGTATATGTTATTTGTTTCATGATTTATGTTTCATCACTTTATCACTTAAGTATAATTGCATTGGATATCATAAAGATTTATTTAACACCCGAGTTATAGAAAAATATCTTAATTAACCGAGTAACAGTGTTATATTGTTTAAGACATCTAAGGGACAAGGAATTTGTTTTGGAGTAACTGATTCTTCCCTCCCGTCTCATTTACTTATCTCATTTCCAACAAGACCTAGGTAAAAATTTAAGAAACATCCTCTTAATTCATGTGAGGACGATCCTAAAGGAGCCTTTTCCCAGACACCGTATGACATTTTTCATGTTGAACACATTAGGGAATATATTCATTGCAAGTATGACATGTACTTGGTATTGATGACATTTCTACTGAAATGGAGTACATGAATGATAATAAAATAATGAGAGATGAATTCAAGCATCTTTTTGAGTTAAAAATTATGAAAATTTTGGACTTGTACGAATTCAGTGAAGAAGAATGGTTTAAGATATTGTTGAGTAGAGTTCATGATCAGTTTATTTGGATAGGTGATCAACCTATGAAGATTTGCAGTCAATTGATACATGAGATTACTGGACTATACAATACTGGAATCATCCCTATGGCAGAGAAACATGTTAAGAAGCAAGTTGAAACCCTAAGACACTTGAAATGGGATAGGCAAGATATGACAGTGAATGACATTTATCTACAAGATGTGAGACTAATTTTGATGATACTTGGTTACAAATTATACAATAGTAGTAGAAATAATTCAATATCAACTTGAGTTATTATGATGGCCTACAAAATGGTGAAATAGAACACTAAGTATAACCTATGCAAAGTATTGGCACAACAATTTTTGGAGAATGTGAAGTTGATAAAGAAAGACGAATCCAAAACCTTCATATTTGGCTCACTACTAGTGCACATGTACATTCATAATGAGTATAAATTTCCATGAATTCACCCTAGTGGTTAGATAAAAGGGATACCTATTGGTATTCATATTTCATAGAGTTACAAAAGGTAGAAAAATACATGGGTTAATAGAGAACTATTTGGTATGATTAATATTCTTCAGAGGAAGATGAAAGAAAGATACATGATTCCTAAAAACTTAATTGAAATATATAAGGATACAATATGTTTTATGGTTGAGACAGACTATGTATGTTTTGAGGTAGTTGGTCCAAGGAAGAAATGGTGTTATCCTATGGGATATGAACTGAGTTCAGAAGTCCTAACTATGCACATCAAACATGTTCTGGAATTTGAGATAGATACATCTAAGGAAAGATGGGGTACTTGTGAAGAAAAATCAGCTAAAATGAGAGAAGAACAGACTAGAGGCTTGAGGAAAAGGAAAGTGGAGAACATTATTCATGAATATGGAGTTAAGGTGGGATTGACTGAGGAAGAGTTGAAGGAAGTGAAGAGGAATTTAGCAGAATGATCTTCTGGATTGGAAAGTACTTCAGCCCTTCCTCCTACTGAATTTGTGATAACAAATACCGCATATACTACTTTTATTGATGTAGCCACCCCATAATCATCTTTGAAGACCTCACAAGAAGTAAAATTTGTGCCTAGAGTGAAGACTAGATCCTCCAAATAGAATTCACCACCCAAAGAACTAAGGATAGCGAGAGAAGAGAAGAAAGATGAAAGTGATAGACAAGTATGGAAACATGACTTGAAAATGATTGAGGATAGAGATATTGAGAAAGGAAAGCTAGTTACAATAAACAAGTACTATGATAGGTATGAGGAACGTCATAAGATTAAGATTGAAGATATTGTGGTAAATCATTTACTTGTTTTCAAGAAAATATGTTAGAGATAGAGGGTAGTGTACTTGAATATTTGTATAGAAGATTGGAAATAAGAAAACACTTATCACATATTGAAAATGAGACTATTATAAATCAATCAATTAATAGCATGTCACTTGCAATTTATATGCAAGAGAGAGATATAATATTCAATGAACTAAACCATTAGTGAGGACTAAGGCAAGGTTAGTGAAAATCATGGCAAGAACGTATGAATATATTACTGAAGAGACTCAAAGAGCATTGGATCAGATACTTATGTCAACTATTCCTAATAAGCCTTCACCTCTTAAGACTACAATGCTCACACCCTTGGGAATGGGAGAGAGTTCCAAATTAGCTGAGGCAAGTGTTGTGAAAAACAAAGATGATATGAAACCAAATTTCTATGTTTCTAGTGTGCCTGTGACACTTGGCACTTCTCATGATGAGAAGGATCCATTCGAAGGAAACATTGATAGTACAATGGCTAAGGATGAAGGATAGAAAGAGGAAGAGCAAAAAGAAATGGAGTAGAAAGATGAAGAAGAAAAAGTTGAAGACAAAACTGAAATTGACTCATCTTCTGTCTTATTGTTGGCAAGTAAATAAAAACCTATAGATGTTGATGTTCATCGCATGGATGAAGATGAGTTGGTGAACTTAGCTTTTACCGCACTCACTAAAGAAAAGGAAAGATCTAAGAATAAAATTGACAAGAAGACTAAGATAATGTCTAGAGCAATCAATACTGTGAATAAATTTCTTATAGTACCTATTGTTTCCCAGAGCAGAGATGATATAGATAACTTGAAGATGAAACTTGAGTCTGATGGTCAGTATGAGACCCTAGTGAAGATAATAGAAGAAAAGGCAAAGAAGAGATACTTGGAGAAGAAAGTGATGGAAGTTTTCTAGTCTATTTCATGGGACTTTGGATTTATGAAATGTGTTACTGAA
This sequence comes from Thuja plicata, assembly GCA_018584345.1. Taxonomy (NCBI): domain Eukaryota; kingdom Viridiplantae; phylum Streptophyta; class Pinopsida; order Cupressales; family Cupressaceae; genus Thuja; species Thuja plicata. Next base: position 4,998,464 of record MU228144.1, on the reverse strand, counting down.
AAAAGCAAAGAGTTGTGTTGCACATGGAAAGAAACTATTCAGTTATTGCATGAACCCAATCAGACATGTTCAGAACATTGAATACATTGTTATTGAGGATAGGGAAACCTTGAATAGTATGATGGACAGTTGTGAGACCTCCTCACAATATGTGATGGAAATGGACAATGAAGTAACAAGGGTCTTGGATAAACTAAATGTGTTGGATATAGAGAAAGGGAGAGTCATGACAAGGTTTGGTTTTCTGAAGAGTTTAATCACTCCTAAGCTATCAATTCTTTAAACTCACTTATCTGACATGGAGAAGACTACATAATAATGTAAAAGCTCTATGCCCACAGAGTTTTAAGTAGAAGAGACAGCATCATATGCACTAAATGGACTAATTAATGTTAGTCATCTATTGGTCAAAGGGGGACAAGAGAGAAGAAAAAAATGAGAGAATAAATAAATGGGGAGAAGAGAGAAAATGGATAAGGGAGAAGACAAAAGAAGAGAAGAGAGAAGAAGAAGAAATAAAGAAGAGACAGTTTTTGTTTTGTTGGAACACTTAGTCACTTTTTTGTTAAGTATTGCCATCAATTCCAAAGGGAGAGATTGTTATCAAGTGATAAATTTTGTATGTGTTACATCACTTTTGGGTTTTCATTTATGGCAACATATCTGGCATATTGATCGATTGATTTGAAGTTAAGTTTTGGTAATTCAATTCTGGAATCAACTAAGTACAGAAGCAAAAATACAAATGTATTTTGGGTATCAAAGATCAAGATAGATGAGTTATGGAAAGAAATCTTAGAGGAAGATATTATGGAGTATGTATGAACTACTTCTAATATTTATTTGATTTTGTTGATGTTTACAGAGAGTTACATAGAATTGAAGACATGCGACAACAACAAAACATAGATACAATGCAGTTGAACTGAAGTGACGATTCAGAGAGTATGAGGTGGACTCCTAGAAAGCTAAGTTAGATTATGATTGTGGATAATCTATATTTTTATTATGTAAGAGCGCTGACTATGTATTTGATATTTTCATTATTAATTTTATTTTGTATTGATAGTTGACTATGTAATATTTGGTTAAGAGAGTCGACTTGGTGATATATATATATATATATATATATATATATATATAAAAGCTTAGAGGAAGATATTATGGAGTATGTACAAACTACATCTAAGATTTATTTGATTTTGGTGATGTTTACAGAGAGTTACATAGAATTGAAGACATGCGACAACAACAAAACAAAGATACAATGCAGTTGAACTGAAGCGATGATTCGGGGACTATGACGTGGACTCCTGGAAAGCTAAGTTAGATTATGGTTGTGGATAATATATATTTTTATTATGTAAGAGCATTGACTATGTATTTGAAGACATGTTAGAGCGTTGACTATATATTTGATATTTGATATATATGAAGACTTTTTTTAGAGAGAAGATATGAATTGATGTACTAGATGGAATAAGATATATGTGTGAATGGAAGAGCAGAGGATTGGCAGAGATCATTGCAGAACTATGACTAGAACTATATATATAAGCTTAGAGGAAGATATTATGGAGTATGTACAAACCACATCTAAGATTTATTTGATTTTGGTGATGTTTATAGAGAGTTACATAGAATTGAAGACATGCGACAAAAACAAAAGAAAGATACAATGCAGTTGAATTGAAGCGATGATTAGGGGACTATGACGTGGACTCCTAGAAAGCTAAGTTAGATTATGGTTGTGGATAATATATATTTTTATTATGTAAGAGCGCTGACTATGTATTTGAAGATATGTAAGAGCATTGACTATATATTTGATATTTGATATATATGAAGGCCTTTTTTAGAGAGAAGATATGAATTGATGTACTGGATGGAATAAGATATATGTGTGAATGGAAGAGAAGAGGATTGGTAGAGATCATTGCATAACTATTATTGGAACTATCTAAGCATTGAAGATGCTTTATTTGTTCATGACTGAGAATACTTTGTAACAGAAGTATTATTATAAGATTTGTAATCTTAGTTGACCCCTAATAGGGTGTTTTATACCTTTAATAGGGTTTTATTCCTCTAACAAGGAATTGTACTATGTAATATTCAGCTCCTAACACCACTAGGTCTCCTAAGAGGGACATTATACTTTAGTGCATGCTTGTGGGTACCATCCCCACCAGGGTTTTCCTTTGGCTAGGGTTTCCTTGATAACAAATAATGGTGTTATGAGTGTTGTGTTATTTTCTTATGTTCTTTTGATTTCAGCATGCTTATGTTTTATGTGGAATTGGTTCAAAGTTTATTTTAAATGTTGTAATACTGATTCACCCCCCTCTCAGTATTACTTAATCCTAACAATATTTAATTTGTATTATGTTCTTAGCTTAGGGATTAGATTGAGAGAGGGAAGATCAAAGTGTTGGATCTGAAAATCTAGATAGGGAGTTGTATGTTTTGGCAGAAGATAAATGACCTGATACTTGCAGAATATCTATGTTAGATCTTACAGTTATTCTTTGTAATTGGCCATAACTGAGAAGGCCTTACAACCTGACATGTTGGGTTTAATTGATTGTCTATAATAATATAAAGGTGAATGTTGATTATATTTTTGTGTATTTGGTTCTTTCCACTATTATGGTTGTTGACTGCAAGTTTGGATAGTCATTCATTGAATTCTCCATCCTTGATTGCATGAGAAGATAATGTCGACCTTGTTGACGAAGGGGATTTGGTAGTTGAAACTGAAGTAGAAGTGAGAGTTGAAGATGTAGTAGTAATTTAAATGAGATTCATAAGACTGGGAAATTGAATAGAAGGAGGAGGCATGGGTGTATGAGTAGGAATGGTTTTACACCAAGAGGGGTAGTGAATTAGGATGGAGGAGGAGTTAGAGCAACTTGTGAGAAAAAAAGGTACATATCCTCCCACTCTTATCTTTATAGTTTGATTAGGTTGGACTTTCATTTGATATTTTAACCCTGTGAGAGTATTAAAAATCATAAATATAAAATTCATCAAGACCAAGGGAATCGTGTGGATCTACTTTCTCCTCTTGTGCACCTGTATCTAAATCAATAAAAAACATTTTCTTCTTGATCTTTTCTTTTGGTGGTTGTATTTCTTGATCATGTTCTCCTTGTGAAGTGCACATCATCATCATCTTATTCCTCCTCTTCTTCTTGTAAATTTTACAACTATGGAGATATAAAACTCTTCCTCTTATATACATTTCTCTTCTCTTCCTAGGTTATTTTTGGTATTGTGATCCTTTCAATTGGAGATCATCCTAAAATAAGAGCTTTTCCATGTGCAATTGGTGGATGATCACAAGGTGGAGAGATGCTTCCAATAATTCTTTTTCTTTTTGGTTTTCCCTTTGGATTTGAGTCATACAGAACTGGACGATCATGTTTGTAAAATATCTCTGATTTCTGAGGAGCTGCCTCTTTGAATCTAAAAATTATTTCCTTCTCTCCTTTTCCCTTTTCTATTTTGGATGGTGGATCCTTTTGTGGATTCATTGGTATGGGATCCATTTTGAATGCCCTTTAAATCAGGTCCATGGTGGTCTTTATAACATGCATGACATTGAATTAAATTATTTTCATTTTCTTCCTTATGTGTCTCCACATTTAAATGGCCCTTGCATATATTTTATCTTCATTGTATAGAGGATCCAATACATCATATGTCTCCATGTCCCATACCTTGGGTGAAATACGGATCTCTAGGACAACTTGTGCAAACTAGAGAGACATTATGCAGTAGTCCCAAATCTTGACCTCGTAGTCATCTACACAATTTATTTAATGATTCTCAATGTGAGGCTCATGAACATAATGCCTTCCCATGATATGACTATAGATTTTGATGGGATCAGACCTAGTTTTGATCAAATTAAATTTCTATAAGGGACATTCATCCTGCTCAAAAAAATTAAGACTTGCAAACTTTCATATCCTATGGAGACTGGAGGTTGATTGAAACAGGGAAGTCGCAATAGTGTATCTTCTTATTCTTGATATATTCATAGGAATTACAAAGTTTCCTAGTCATCTCCAAAAGAATTATCCTGTCAGAAGTATATGTGGAAAGCTTCTTTGGTGTAAGAGTGCACCCTGCCACTCTGATGTATGTGAAAGTCGTAAATAGAATATAATAGGCACATATTGCCAAAATCTTAGGAACAAATTCCTCTTGAAGGAATTATATTTTTCCATTAGTATGCTTAGAGAAAAACATTATCTACACCATCGGTTTACTCTACACTGACAGACATGGCACAATACTATCCAACGTCAAGGTTACCTGACAAACACTTTTAAGTGTTACTCGATGACAAAAAGGTAAATGATACCTGACGAGTAGCAACAGTACAACCTGATAGTATAGAAAAGAGAGGAACCCGACAAATACAGGGAACCTAACAAATAGTTCAGTCAAGGAACGCCGACAGACTGCAAGTTCAAATTGATGATTAAGAATTGACAGTCAGTTACATTCCACAAAAGTTGGCTCTGACTTTCCACGTCAGATAAATCACTGAAGTTGTATTTATAACTTCTCGATTTTGTTTTAAATCCATTATGTGCAGAGGAAGCAATGCAATTGTTAATGTTCTAATTAGTTTTACTATTTTAAAATATGCAAACTAAAGATCAAGGTCAAGTTGTAAACCTTGCATCTGAGAGTTAATATTGTAATACGTGAATTCCAAGATAGGTCAAATACTTGTATAAATAGGTGCTCAATCCATTGAGAATACAAGTTGTTCAATGAAGATAGTAGCCACGAAGAGAAACTAAAGACCAGACACAGAATTCATGCAGAACACAAACATATTCAACTCAATTTTAAAGAATAGAACAGAGGCTACCGACAAGCAGAGAAAAGGTATTCATCAATCACTTAAGGTGATATTATTATTGTAAAGGCTTTAATGGATCTGTAAATCAAAAATAGTAGATTGCATATAGTCAGGTCAACATTTTTACTCATTCTAACAAGTGTAGTACACTAAAGAAATCATTTCAAGAAAGGTGGGCTTAACCATCCTATTGTAAATCTCATAACTAAGTGCACACTTAAATTAGTGTTGCAAAAGCTCCTAACAAAGTAGATCTTAATAGGTCTCCACCTTAATACTCTTAATAGGGTAGATCATCAAAAGTGATCAAATTGTAAGCCTTAATCGGTTCCCTTCCATTCTGCAGATAGTGAAGTTTTGTGGGTGTCATCCCCACTATAGTTTTTACTTCCTAATAGGAGTTTTCTACAATACCATATCTTGTGTTATGTGTTTGTCAATTTCATGAATGTTTCTATGAATAATTGAAAACTATTAAAGATTGTGAACAAACATTAGATGCATAAGAAAGAATAATAGTAATGGTTGGTAAATCTGAATTGAGTGATTACTAAATGATGAATTGTGTAAGGTGATAAAAGTTTTAGAGGTACTAATTCACCCCTCCCCTCTCAATACTACTTCCCATTAATTCCAACAATTGTTATCAGAGATAAGTATCTTCTTGAAAATCTTAAAGGATTAAGAGAAAAGATCATACAATGGAGAAGTACAAACTTGATAAGAATTTTGAGAACAAAAATCTTGAGATACAGATGTTCCATGAACAGTATAAAGAAGCAAGAATCAAGATGAGAGAGCTGTTGGATGAAAGAAAAGGTATGGTTACCAGGAATAATGAAATAGACTATCAAGAAGAAGAGATTCCAGATTTTTTTAAATCTTTAGGATCAAATGCAAGTAATACATGAGAAGAGAACATCACAAATCTAAAGGAGATCAATATACATTTGACAAAGCAAATAAAGATGTTGCAAATCAGTCAAGAGACCCAGATGGTAAGAATGATTGATGTGACGAGTTTTGCTGGACAAGATGAAATAGAAAGAACACTTTCTATTGATGATAGAAGGAAGATTTCAGAGTAACTACAAGAAAAGGAAATGGAAATTCAAAGACATGTTGAGAATCACCATGATCTCACAAATCAGATTATCCTTATGAGTCAAGAATCTAAAAAAATAAGTGTGGAACTCATTGAGAGAATACAGATTATCGGTGAACTAAGAGAAGAAAATGAAAAGCTAAAGCATGAGGTTAGAATTCAACAAAAAATTAATGAGATTATCAGAAAGGATGAAGAAATCAATAAAAGAATGGATGAATTTCTTGAGGGACAACGAAGAGTCAACAACAATAGAAGTATAGGCTTTACCGAAAATGAAGAATCATCAAATCCAAAGAATGTCTATGAAAATCCAAGACCAAGAAAACTAACATGCAAGCATTGTGGAAAGCAAGGGCACACATCAAATGCATTCAGAGGTAAAATGAAAGGTACTCCTAAATCTACACCTACACCTTCATTCATAGGATTCTGTTATAAATGTAACAAGAAAGGAAATAAGGCTTATGAATGCAAGAGCAAGATAGAAAATCCAAATAAGGAAATCTAAATGGACAAATATTGTTGTACATGAAAGATGAATGGGCACACATCTGAAGAATTCTAGAAAAAGAAAAGGTAAGCATGGAAGCCAAAAGGTAAAGAAGTTCCTTATCAACCAAAGAGAATCCGTAATCAATATGTATGGGATTACAACACTTAGACAAACTATACAACATGTGGTAGATATGGTCACATCACTGCAAACTGCATGAGAGCATGGACCAAAAGGTCTAGAGGCTGGTCAAACCCCGGAATGGCATGCTTACACTCTCATAAAGTTGGTCATCTCAAGAAAGATTGCAAAGACAGATTGATAGAAAGAAGCACATATCCCAATGGTAACACCATTGAAGATATCTGGAGGGTAAGAGAAAAAATGTGGATAAAAGCTTCAAGAAATGATGAAGCTAGACCAAGCAATGCAAATGGTGACACCCCATCCAATGGATCTGATGACACCACTACCCCCACTTGAGATGAACAAGTAGGTATGGAACTACACTATACCAAGTTATATTTTGCATCAGTTCCATTATATAAATTGATATATAATCAAAATCTGCATGAACCAAAGATGCATACTACTTTACTTGTTACTAATCTAAGAATGCAACACCGTCGATAAAAAATTACCAAAAATCATCAGTGAACACAAAAATGAGTTGTTTATGCTGACCAGGAATTGTCAGTCCACTGGTAAATATGGTAAACTACCAATGTAACCCAACGACCGTCGGTAAGAAAGCAAAGTTTAGAAGTGGTCGTGACAGAACACCGATATTTGTTGATAAAATCAAAGTGGCTAAACTATTGCCCTAAGCATCCTATCTTTACTGACGATGATTGGAAACATCCTCCTAACGAAACCCATCTTCACATCTTGATGAGTTGTTGAGAATTTAATGCAAAGACTTAGGTCAAAAAGTCTATAAATAGTCGAAGGGACAACTTCATTTTTCACCCACAATTTGAAGAGAAAGCAAAGCGACATCAAAGATATTAAAGAGAAGAAAGAAGCGTCTACAGATCGATTCAACACACAAAGAACAGATTCCTCATCACTATTTTGAATTGAAGTAAGTACCAAAGACACCGAAAGATCTCTATCATTGTTTTGTCAAGAAAAAACCCTAATTTCAAGAAAACCCTAAGTACTTGAAAAACAATGGCAACCACATCAAGAATTGCTAAGTTGAAGAATGAAAAGAAGAATGTGGTGAAACTAATCAAGAATAGCACATGTGTAGAGCCTAAGTACAAAATCTATCCAGAAATTGCATTGAAACCTGATGAAGCTGACACATTTACAAAAATTCTACCTAGGGTTTTTCTCATAGAAGATATTAGGTCTTATAGTCACTACAAGATCGTAGAGATAGGTGATCTAGAAATAGATGAAGCTTTTAAGAATCTATGTGATGCCGAAGGGAAAATAAAAGAAGAACACAAACACTTGGAGGTCAAATGGTTAACCAATGCCCTACATTTCCTGAGGGAATCCAAGACAGAATGGATTAGGTTAGTCTTGAGTGGGATGCATGACAACAAACTATGGCTAGAACAACCCAATAAAATAACAAAGGATGTTCTTCATGCTGTCATTGGTTATCCAATAACCGACAAGCCTAGGGCACACAAACATCCATCCATGAAAGAAGTTACAAAACTCACAAATGCAGAAGGAGACACCAAAGGTCTCAAATTAAACACAATCACTAAAAAAGAGTTAAAATTTAGTGCATGTGTTATTGGTTACAAAAATTTTCAGGCTAGCAGAATGAACAACAATTTTGCAACAGCAGTAAGCACATCTTACAAGATTGTAACAAAAGGAATTCAGATGGATCTGTGCGAGATCCTATTGAAACAAATTGATGAAAATATGATCAAAATCAGGTCTGCAAAGAGAAACACATGTAAGTTTGGATCACTTATCATGTGTATATTTTTCTATTTTCAAGAATACTTTCCTTCAGTAGGAAAATTTGTATGAGACTCTACCAAACCGGTAACCAAACAAATTAGTGAACTGATTAAGTCACCAAGAGACAACTTTGAGTCTGTCATGTCTGCATACTTCCTTGAGTTCAAGGAAAAGATGATGGAAAGAACTAGGATTCCTGAACAACTAGTTGAAAAATGCAAAGATGAGATATGTTTCATGGTAGACACAAAATTCACACATATCAAACCAGTTGTAGCAAGAATAGCTTGGTTATCACCATTAGACTATGAGATCAATATAAAATGATTAAGATTCTCAAGAAGATTCTATCGGTCTTGGAAGAAGAGAAGGATCAACAAGAGGAAACTGATGAACAAGGCACCATCGGTAAAGAGATAGAAGAAAATAAATCAGATATAGAGGCTACTAAATATGATACACCTCCATCTCCACATCCTGCCAAGAAGCAAAGAACACAAAGTCAAACTGCTGCTACCGATACCACACAACTTAAGAAAGGTAAAGTAAGGACCTATATAAGGACGCAGCTAGCAAAAAGAACAAGACAATAACCTATCAAAATGACACCACCAAAGAAGAGAAAAAGGTTTTTTAGGACACAGGCTGACTTGGATGACACCAAAGATGATGAACCAGACGTAGTAAAGAATAAATTTAAAAACTAAATGGTAGATGAAGTTGCCAAATCAATTACTACTCATGGCACAATGACTGATAAAAGGATTAGGCAATGGGATACACTAAATCTAGAGGATAAGAATAAAATACAAGAGACAGTCATAAAATCAATGATCAAGAACAAGTATTCCCCTGCTAAAATTGAAAATAAAATACCTAAAGAGCTTAGTAAAAGGGTATACCAATAATGGTCATATGCCCTGCAAACAAAGACATAAGAAATAAAATGAGTTCTTGTGAGACTGATGCCTCCTGAATCCAAATTTGAAGAGATACAAGAAGTATTAAAGAAGTACTCAAGAAAATTTGTAGCCAAAATAAGGGCTTACAAAGTACTAGAGAACAAGTTTATAGAATTGGATTCAATAAAAGAAACCAAATGGAGACATCTCCTAGATCTACCAGCAGAGTCAACAAGTGTTAAGAAGCAATTACTTCTCACAAACACACCTCACAGAGAGGAAGAGATAGAAAGTGCGAGTCCTCAACATATTGCTCTGGACAATCAAGAAAGTGGTTATGAGCCTACTAACTTAGATACAGACATGGATGATAATATCTAGGATATCACTCACTATTATTTCGACAATGATCCAAAGAAGAAAGATGATGTGATATTTATCACACATAAGGATCAAAAAAGCCATCAAGTATTGAAGACATCAGATGGCAAGATAGTTGACATTGCTGATGAACAAATGTAGGACACATCAATCATGCACTCAATAGTGCAAGACCCTGCACAAGATATACAAAAATATTAGGATGTCATTGCTGACAAGGCACTAACCAATGAGTAGGACACCAATACTAAAAAATCCCAAGCCCCAACTCAAAGTAACATGCCTGTCCTAATGAAGGAAATAAACATACTAGAGCACAATAATGGATCAACTAAAAAGGAAACAAGCACACCCAAAGACAAGGTGATAAAGATAGCAAAGGGATAACAGATACTACTATAGAGCAAGCTACAACTGATAATCAGAAGAATGCATCTACTAATCAGAATAAAGAAAACACTCAAAAGGAAACATGGGACAAGCCTTCATACAAAGGTGAAGAAGGAAAGAAGGATGAGATTGAAAAGAAATCAAAAGCATATTCTATAGAAACACCCAAAGTTAATGAAGATACATCTTCACATAACCGATAGGTTCCCATAGAGAAGAAAACATAAGATGCATCATCAACAAAACCTTCACCAAGAAATTCAGTGTAAATAAATGAACTAGCTAAGGTAGTTCATACATCTGCATCCCCTCAAATCTCAGAGAAGAAGAAAGGAAAGAATAAAAAACTAGTAACTCTAGATGAAATCATTGAGATTCTAGTCTGTGATCCAAGAACATTGGATCTGACAGCATTGAAAAAATATGCAAAGCTCTGTGAGAGAAAAATCATTCAAGACAAGTTAAAGAGAGTGGAAAAAGAGGCCAAGGTACTGGAAGTAGCAAGAAATATACTTCAACAAATTGTACCAGACATAGATATTGATCAAAAAACTCAAATTATTGATCAACTGGTCATACTCACAAATGCAATAACATCTTAGAATACTGATGTTGAGAAGACAATGGAAGAGATATTTGAAAAAAAGTATGAATTCAAGCTCACAGAGAAGATAAGCCAAGAAGTTGCACTGAAAAAGGTCAAGCTATCTGAATTGGTAAGTACAATTGACCCAATTTTATTAGAAGATGTTACCTTAATCAAGAAATTGTGCACTTTAGATCAACTCACTAAAGATTATACTGACAAGATAGAAAAATAGATGTTGATCTTCAGTCCAGTGCACAAAATATAGCCAACACAGAAGAAGCACTTAAATTGCACAATCAACATATCATACAGGCTAGGATTCAGAGACAAGACAATTAGTTTGCAGAGATGAAGTACATAGATGAGGTCAATGAGCTCCAAGTTAAGATCTTACCAACACTTACACTCCTACAACAAAATATGACACACGTAAGTACTCTAATTGCCACCCCTGAAATGTCTGTCATAGACAACATTTATGATATGCACGCAAGACTAGAGCTACAACACATGGCACTAGAATCGTTTAAAGAACATTTGGAGAAACTAATGGAAGATATCAAAATTACCCATTCTAAGGTATTTGACACATTGTAAGTTACACATTTTTGTCACAATTTTGGCATATTGTAAGTTGTACATTTTTGTCATCAATATCAAAGAAAGGGGAATTTGATATGTACATCACCTCAATTAAAAGGAGGAAATTATATGTACATAAAGAAATCAAATAGTATACATGTACATATTTATACACTGTACCAATGCACACAGTAAGGGGGAGTCATATTATGACAATGATATAAATATGGTGTAATAATTTCAGTATTATGCACATATTAGTTTTTGATACTAATGTCAAAGGGGGAGATTGAAGGCATTATATTTTTCCATTATTATGCTTAGAGAAAAACATGATCTGAACCATCAGTTTACTCTACTCTGACACACAGGGCACAACACTATCCAATGCCAAAGTTACCCGACAAACACTATTAAGTGTTACCCGATGACAAAAAGGTAAATGATACCTGATGAGTAACAAAAGTTATACCTGATAGTACATCAAAGAGAGGAACCTGATAGATATAGGGAACTCGATGAATAGTTTAGTCAAGGAACACCAACAGACTACAAGTTCAATCTGACGATCAAGAATCGATAGTCAGTTATATTCTAAAAAAAGTGGATCTGACTTTCCATGTTAGATAAATCACTGAATTTGTATTTATAACTTCTTGATTTCCTTTTAAATCCATTATGTGTAGAGGAAGCAATGCAATTTTTATTTTTTTAATTAGTTTTACTATTTTAAAACATGCAAACTAAAGATCAAGGTCAAGTTGTAAACCTTGGATCTGAGAGTTAACATTGTAATACGTGAATTCCAAGATAGGTAAAATAATTATATAAATAGGTGCTCAATCCATTGAGAATACAAGTTTTTCAATGAAGATAGTAGCCATGAAGAGAAACTAAAGACCAGACAGAGAACTCATGTAGAAGAACGCAAACACATTCAAATCAGTTTTCAAGAACAGAACAGAGGCTACCGACAAGTAGAGAAAAGGTATTCATTAATCACTTAAGGTGATATTATTATTGTAAAGGCTTTAATGGATATTTAAATCAGAAATAGTAGATTGCATACAGTCAGGTCAACATTTGTAATCATTCTAACAAGTGTAGTACACTAATGAAATCATTTTAGGAAAGGTGGGCTTAACCGTCCTATTGTAAATCTCATAACTGAGTGCACACTTAAATCAGTGTTGCAAAAGCTCTTAACATAGTAGATCTTAATAGGTCTCCACCTTAATACTCTTAACAGGGTAGATCATTAGAAGTGATCAAATTTTAAGCCTTAACAGACTCCCTTCCATTATGTAGATAGTGAAGTTTTGTGGGTGCCATCCCCACCGCAGTTTTTACTTCCTAACAGGAGTTTTCTTTAATACCATATCTTGTGTTATGTGTTTGTCAATTTCATGAATGTTTCAATGAGTAATTGAAAACTATTAAATATTGTAAACAAACATTAGATGCATAAGAAAGAATAATAGTAATGGTTGGTAAATCTGAATTGAATGATTACTAAATGATGAATTGTGTAAAGTGCTGAAATTTTTAGAGGTACTGATTCACCCCTCCCCACTCAGTACTACTTCCCATTAATTCCAACACCTCTAAGAATCTCGTTCCATAATCACCTTCAATTGAACAAATGATTGCAAAGAAAAAGGTATAATTGAAAATTTTGTACTCCGATCTATCTTCAATCAAATTATATTTCCTAAGTAGATATGGATATACAATGAATGGCCATGTACTAGATTGACCAAAAGCTCCTCTTTTTACTAACCCTAGGAATTCTACCCTAGCGGCCAGTAAGTAAACCACACAAGAATTCATGTATATGTAGACCTTATGGCAAGGCATATTGTCAATTAGTGTCAAAAAACTTAATCATTCAGTGTTACCCGAGTATACAGTGTTGTTGAAGTGTTTAGCATCGCCTAAGTTTTTAGCATCACCTAAGTGTTTAGTATCACCTGAGTGACAGTTTATCACCTGAGTAGTCTTTTGGATCCAAGTGACAGTTTGAAGCCAAATTTTCATATATTGTTAAATATAAATTTGTGTATTGCAAGCCAGCTTACAGTGTTATTTGTTGGATAAAGATATACATGGAAGATAGTTTGTTCTATCCAAAAATATGATGATGAGAATAATATGGACTATATATGATATGTATGCATAAGGCATGTGAATGGAAGTTTGAGTTAAGTGAAGAAGTGTTCAAGACAATATAGTATTATCTATCAAATTCAAGTGATCAATTATATTCAAAGGATCTTATTCAACAATCAGAGTTGCACAGAGTAGATCATCAACTGGTTCATTCTCATAGGTGGATCAGCAAAATCCTTTAACAAGGTGGAACCAATAGTCCTTTCTTTAAATCTCTTAACCGAGTTGCATTAATTGTTGTATTGTACAAAATCCTTTAACGAGGTGGACCTAATAATCCTTTCTATGCTCGTAAAATGGAAAACCATTAGAAGTGGTCATTGTAACTTCTAACATGCTAAATTTATAGTATAGTACTAAATCTTGTAGGTATCATCCCACCCAATTTTTACTTTCTTTTGGAAGGTTTTTGGGTAACCAAATATTGTGTTATGTGTTCTATATGATCCTTTACTTTCAAGTTATATGCATGCAAACAAATAAGTTAATCTAATTGTGGACTAAAAGGTTTAAGCTTTACTGGTTCCTGATTCACCCCCCTCTCAGTCACTTGGCACATCGAATAATTCCAACAATTGGTATCAGAGCAGTGGTTCTCTTATAATAATTTTAACAACTTGAGATAAGATGAGAGGATATGGAAACATACAGACTGGAGAAAGCCATTGAGAATGAAAAGATAGATATCATAGTGGCCATGGAACAGATCATAAAACTTAAGGGGCAACTCTCTGTTTCCCTAAAGAGAAGAAAATAATTAGCAGTGGAGATGAATGAAAATAACTATATAGAACAAATAATTAAAGAATTTTCCAAAGACAAAAGCTCAAAAGAAGTTGATATAGCCATTGAAGACTTGCTTGCAAAGAATCTCAATTTACATGAAGAAGTCAAAAAATTGAAAAGAGAACATGAAGTTCACTCAATCATAATGTGTGAAGTCATGGAACTAAAGAACAAAGAAGAAGCTGACAGAAATATAGCACAAGAAGGAAAATAAATATAAATCCAACACTTATCACTTCAGAAAGATGATTTGGTAAGTCAACTCAACAATGCAAAACAAGAAGTTGTCAATCTAAGGAAAGAAAATGAAAGACTACAGAACGATCTCAATACTGAAAAGAAAACAAAGGAAAGTATGATGAATTCAAAAACAAGCATGGATCAGGCAAGAGAACTCAGACATCATGGACAAACTAGATTAGGTTATACTGAACAAGTTGGATGCTCACAACAAGGAGCTCAAAGGAACAAAAAATGTAAACGCAATCACCGTGGTAAGACAGGGCATACATCAAATAAATGTTGCAGCAATGGAAAGTCAAAATTTAATGGTAAATTCTATAGTTGCAAAAAATATGGACATAGAGAAAGTGAATGCAAAGAGAAACCTAAGTTTGAAGGGAAATGCTATAAATGAAACAAAAAAGGTCATAAGTCTTCTGAGTGTAGAACTAAGAATTGGAATCCTGCTGAACAATTAGCCAAGGCAATTTTTTGTTAGGATTACAACACTTGGTACAGATTTTGTCACTATGGTGAATATGGACACATTGGTGCAAATTGTATGAAGACTCACTTCAGAAAAAGAGATCATACTAAGAGATGTTATGTGTGTAAACAACTCGGTCATCTGAGAAAGAACTGTATGAACAGAGAAAAAGATGATACTGGTTTTGAGAATGGTAAAGCCAAAGTCTCAAAAATCAGAACTCAGATGAGCAAGAAATGGGTAAGGAAATCCTTAGATAATTTAGATCAAAGCAATGAAGGATCTAATGACACCGTAAATAGTGAGATGGGTGGATCTATCATTATAGAATAGGAAAGTAAGGAGATGACTGGAACTGTGTAATACAAGCCATCCTACAATAGTTCTAGGTAAGAAATACAGTGCATATCCACATTTTGGTGCATGAGGACATATTATAGTTCAACCTGAGCCAGAATTTTAGCTACACCTGAGTCACTCTAGCTCACCCGAGCTGAGTTGGGCAGTATTGATAATTGGAAAAATAGTTTCACCCGAGCTTCCAAGTGAATCTTGGATAAACACCCGAGTTACGCGAGCTACTATGTATGGATCATTTCATGAAATACTCTAACAGTTTAAAAACTACTATATATGAAGGATTGTAAAGAACATTGTTTACAAATCTTTCAGTTTACAAGTCAATTCAAAGCCTTTAGCAATTCAGTTTGAATTCATGAATGAAGGCAGAGTTTGATTATTTTTTTCGAGCAATATGACATCCACTTCCAGCAGCAAGGTCAAGAAAGGTTTGGAGATGCTGGTAAGGAATGCAATTTGTGATCCTCCCATGTTCAAGCTTCATTCAGTAGTTGCATAAGAGATATACTTGATGGGAGATCAATCCCTAATTCCTCTGAGAGTGTTACTAGTTAATGACATTCACAACTTATATCACTGTAACATACATGAGCTTGCAACCAGTGAGATGAATCAAACAAATGAGAAATTATGTACTGACAGGAAAATGAAGCCCGAGCACAAGTACCTCAAAACCAAGGGTTTGACACATATCATGCATATGATGAGTGAATTACATAAAAAATGGATGAGATGTGTTCTTAGTTGTGTTCATGAAATGCAACTATGGTTGGATCATCCTGTGAAGATCACTAAGCAGATAATTCACCATGTCACTGGGTTCCCTATGCTAGACAAGCCAAAAGCTACCAAAACCCTAAACAGGGATGAACTAGCTGAGTTAACTCTTTTCAAGTGGGAAGAAAGAGGCATGAGACTCAATAGAGTAACATATATGGAGATGGAATTTGGCATTCATATGATAGCCCACAAGATATACAACTCGAGCAGACCCAACAGTGTTGCATGTGAAGTTGTTGACCTATCTTACAAAGTAGTCAAGAAGAATCTGGTATTCAACCTAGAAAAATTGAAACTCACTCAATTGAGAAATAATATGGAGAGCATCAGAGTATCAAAAACCAATTTATGTAGGTTTGGTTCTCTTATAATATGCATACTATTTTATGTTGAGAAGTTCTTTCCCTCCAAACGAACAGTAGTATGGAAAAAGGATAGACCAATCATACATCAAATTAATGAATTCATAGCTGAGATGGGAGATAATTTTGATAACATTATGGATGGATACTTTGAAATTTTCAAACAAAATATGTAGAGTAGATATAGAATTCCCAAACAACTAGTTGAAAAGTACAAAGATGAAATCTATTTTCTAGTTGATTGTGATAAAGTGTATATATAAGAAGTAAAGCCTAGGGTTGCATGGGTACAACCCCTTCCATATGATGTTAATAATGATGACACTAAAGATATCATAGAGGCTCTTTTGAATGAACCTGTCAATCCAAAGGCACCCTAATTTGGAACCTATGAGGAAGCAAAGAGTCGGATATCTTTGGAAATTGAGATTCCTAAGATATTGAAGAGAGGAAGAAAGAGACTTGATACATTCAAGAAGAAGTATGGAAAGACCTCTGACTCTCCTACAATATCTAAGAGTAAAGAGGACACAGTTAAAAAATAGGATACAAATGAGATAGAGGAAATTGAATCAGACAAGGAAGAAACTAATGTTAATCCTCCACAGAAGAAGAGGAAGACAAAACCTAGATAGAAAAAGGAAAAAAGGCACTACTATTGTCACCTTGAGAAGATCAAGGAGAAAAATTATACTAAGTGATGAAGAGGATGATGATGAAGAAGATACAATGGTCTTCACTAAACCAACACCCACACTTGACCAGAAGATTAAAGACCTTAAAGAAGAAAGAGCCTTCTTTGAAGTCACTGAAGTATGCTTCTAGGAGAGAAGAAGAAAATAAGAAAATAAAGCAAGAAGTGGTGGAGAAGATGGAAAAGTTGAAATATGACCCTTCCGAGTTGAAGAGTTATATGATTGAAGACTTATTTAAGGCAATATCTATTCCCTAGAAGAATGCAGTACAATTTGGAAGAGATATAAAGGAAGAGACATTGAAGTAGGTCATGCCTAGAATAAAAGGTAAAGAAGTAAAATTGGCCTTGAGAAAATATGAGAATAATCACACCCCCATAATAAGGGCATTCCAAATATTGAACAAGAACATAGAAGAAGTAGCTCAGCATGCCACATTAGTGTGGAAATCAGTATTTGAGATAGTAGAAAGCAATGTGAAGGAATAAGTACCAAGTAAAAACCCTCCAACACAAGGAAATGATGATACTCTACAAGAGGTATAGACTATTGAAGAGTCCAACATAGAGGAAATTGTAGTTGAGGTAATGGGATCACTACCCGAATCTCCCATACATAGTATAGTAAATCCGAGCAAAGACAAGGTTGTAGAATATACATCTAAACAGACTAAGACCGAGCAAAAGGCTCCTCTTACTACTAAGACCTGCACACCCGAGTCACAAAAAGGAAAGGTAGACATATATACTATTGATTCATCAGTAAATGATGATCCAAAAATTGGTATTGTAAAGGTCAATGACCTAATTGGATTGAAAAATGAAGCAAAGTATGACGTAGATAAAGTTAAGGAAATTATTTCTTCACTAAGTCCCAAGTCAAAGCTAGTAATAATAGATGAGATAGATCTAGATAAAGAGATTGTGATTCCTAATTGGGATCTATCCAACCTATCTATAGAAAAAATGGATATTTTGGGAGAACTATGGAAGAAAATAGCCTCACAATAGAAACTCAAAAAGGAAAGACAAAGGAACAAAGTACTTGAAGATGTTAAAGGCATATTTGTAGAAGCATTATAGACTGAATTCAATGAGAGTGACTCAATAATGGACCAACTTGTTGAAATTGTCTAGAAGTTCAACACAAATATGAAAGGTTAGGAGAATTTACCTGAGAAGGAATAGAAGAAATTTGAGAACAAGGTTCTAGAGAACATTGCAAAGAAGATTGCAATTGACCAGGTGCAACTTACATAGATTATCAACACTCTAGAAACTACTGTGAAAAATGTGGTAGCATTATTTGTAAAGTTGAGTGACTCCTCTAACTTTACTATGGAAATCAAGAATAAATTATTAAAGATCGATGTAGACATGAAGGAAAGTGCAAGGCAGTTAGCACTTGACCTGGGCACTAGTTCTGCTCACTACATGAAAATAAAGTATCTTACTGATTTGCAAACTGAAGTGTTGAGAGAAGAAGCAAGAATTAGACAATCTCTTACAACCATTCAGAGCCAACTTCTACAACACATGGATGGAATCCAAAAACACATAACACATGCTAGAACTCTCATTCATGAAAACAACTTCTCAGTTGTTGAGATAACGATAGAGCTATCTATAGAACTACAAGTTGAATTCCACATCTTGAAGGTGCTAAAAGATAATTGGGATAACACTCTATCTCAAATTTTGAAGGTACATAGTGATTTTCTATCCTACTTCAGGATAACCCTATAGATGAAATTTTCTTTTGGCATTCTTGTCAAAAACAAGGGGGAAATATCATTGTATAAGAGGGAAATGTCATTATAAATATCACATGTATAGTGAACAACGTAGAAGATATATGTTACAATAACAATGTTGAAAAATACAAAAATAGAGTCAGTTAGACCCAAGCAACAGAGAAAGTGTCAAAACCCAAGCAATTAGTAACGGGGGGTTTTGACATATCAGATGCAGAGTTTAATGATAAGTGTTTTTGTCACTAATGCCAAAGGAGGATATTGTAGACCTTATGGAAAGATATATTTTCAATCAGTGTTAATACAATTATGCATTCAATGTTTCCTGAGTATTTATTGTTACCCGAGTATATAGTGTCACTTGAGTGTTCAACATCACCTGAGTGTTTAGTATCACCCAAGTCATAGTTTATCACCTGAGTAGTCATTTGGACCTGAGTGACAGTTTGAAACCAACTTTGCATATATTGTTAAATATAAATTTGTTTATTGCAATCTGACTTACAAATTTATTTGTTGGATAAAGATATATATGTAATATAGTTTGTTTTATCCAAAAATATGATGATGAGAAGAATGTGCACTATATATGATATGTATGCATAAGGCATGCAAATGGTAGTTTAAGTTAAGTTCAGAAGTGTTTAGGAAAATAGAGTCTTATCTAGATCACATTCAGGTGATCAATTATATTCAAAGGATCTTATTCAAAAATCACATTTGCATAGAGAAGATCATCAACTGGTTCATTCTCATAGATGGATCAACAAAATTCTTTAACAAGGTGGACCTAACAGTCCTTTCTTTAAATCTCTTAACCGAGTTGCATTACTTATTGTATTGTACAAAATCCTTTAACAAGGTGGACCTAAAAATCATTTCTATGCTCCTAACAGGGAAGACCATTAGAAGTGGTCATTGTAAGCTCTAACAGGCTAAATTTATATTGTAGTACTAAATCTTGTGGGTATCATCCCCACCCTAGTTTTACTTTCTTTTGGAAGGTTTCTGGGTAACTAAATATTGTGTTATGTGTTCTGTATGATCCTTTACTTTAAAGTTATATGAATGCAAACAAATAAGTTAATCTAATTGTTGAATAAAAGGTTTAAGTTTTATTGGTACCTGATTCATCCCCCCTCTCAGTCACTAGGCACACCATATAATTACAACAATATAAGTGGGGATTGTTCTTTATTTCTACCAATTTCTCATCCAAGTTATCACTGAAGATGGTGACCCAATCAAATCTAGTCCTTCTCCTCTTAAATTAGTAAAATCATCCAGTGCTCAAGTTGGATTGATTGGGGAATCCCATATAACCTACTCAACATCGTGACTATGACCTAGATATCATCCTTTAAATATCCCCTTCTCATGCCAATTCTCTCTAACTTATTCTAGGGGAGATGTTGCATTAGGTACTCCTTGTTCACAATTTCATAGGTGAGCTAAGTGTTACTTTTGAAGCATTTTTAACCCTTGTCAATAGAAAATCTATAAAATGTATCAACCCCCTTTGCAAAGTGGAAGACATCTTCAATGTTGTTCTGCCTAATGTCAAGGATAATATCCCCTATTTTATTCTTGACTACACTCTAATCAGGGACATAGTGTTGTGTGTGGGTCATGATTAGATCTGAAGATAAAATGGATACAAGATGTGATGTAGCATTGAATAGACTTGAGAGAACAAGCGAAGTGAAGTAAAAAAACCTTCCATTAAGATTGGCACACCTGATGAGAAAAAAATTGCAATTCATATTTCGTATATCAATGTCTATGAGTTCACTATGGAGATTCTCGACCCTTGAGGGAACATGGTATCCTTTGAATATGTACTTCATTGTTGAACTAGAAATCTTTTCTAGAATTTTGAAAACAAACATGCAACTATCAACAAACACTTACTAAAAACAACTAAAAAACTAAAAGAGCAAGTCTCGATGAACCCAGAGAATCAATTCCAAAAGCCTAAAACTAGAGAAATAAGGTTTTAAGTTCTATTTTTGGATTTTTGGACATGTGGAAACCAAAGATAGGCTCGTTCTCCAAAAGTTTGAAAGGGAGAAAGATGAATGCTCATAGGATATGCAGGATTTTGGAGTTTCAGAGTGTGAAAACATCAGGGAAACATCAGTGTACAAAGGTGGGAAAGGGAGAAAGGGTTTGAAAGGTATACAAGTGAATTTTTGGAATTTCAGAGATGGATTGTGGTATGAGACCAAAAGGAAAAACATACAAAATGAGTGATAGCCTGCCCATGTCTTGAGTGTTATAGAGTTTTAGAGCTTTGGTGATGCATAGTAGTTTTAACTACCGAAAGTCTAATCATTTGACAACCCTTAACCATTTTCCTATGATTTTTTTGAGTTTGATGTTGCTCAAATCCTTCGGCCTTTCAGGGGAAAAAAACTATCATTGACAAACTTTGGACAAAAAACCTTAAACTAACCCTAAAGCATTCTAAACTAAGCGAAACCAAAACTGACCAAAAAAAACCTTAACGACCCCAAGACTATAAAAAATGAAAGAAATAAGACAAAACCCAGTACACACATAGGGAAAAATATATACCAAGATGAAACCCTACATGGAAATAATGAGGGCATGAAGATAATTCTACAACAAGCTCCATGAAATAGATGTGAAGCATGCACGAGAAATCACCAATTGATAAATCAGAAGAAAAAGTTCATCGAAGGAACAAGAGAAGACTCAAAGCATAGAAAATGAAGAAGCAAAATGAAGAAAATGAATCCCTTGATGACTTTTATAAACAATGGACTAAATGATTTCATAATTAGGTTTTGCAAGGCCCATGAGTCATGTATCATCAGTCTTTCAAAGGCTAAAAGTCAGGGAGGACTTTACCCTTAGAGTGTGAGGATTTAGAGTTTTGGCATTTCAAAATTCTAAAAAAAGAAAAACACCTATAGGGAAAGGTTTTCTCTGAAAACACAAAACCATGAGACAAAACCAGGGAACCAAAGACCCAAAAGAACAAAACAAGGGGAAAAGAAGGGGGGTCCCAATGGCCAAGTGACAAAAATGCGGTGTGTTGTAGAACCACAATATCTCCCAATCAAAATCAATATAAGATGTCATCTTAAAATATGATCCTTTTGGATACCATAATCCAAACTCTTATGTACTCTTCAAATATCTATAAATTCTCTTTACTACCGTAATATGTAACTCTTTCAGTTCTTGCTAAAATATCACTACCAAACATATTGCATACATAATATCTTCTCTAGTAGTAGTCAAATAAAATAATCCTCCAATCATGGATTTGTACTTGTATTAGCCTTCAGTGGATCATATTCTTTACTCAAATTACATTTGGTAACAATAGGAGTACCGAGTACATATTAGCCTACAATTATCGAAGCCAAACTTCCTCAACAAATATTAAACATACTTAGACTAAGAAACTAAAACTCCTTTACTATTCTAATTTACTTGAAATCCAAGAAATAAATCCAAATTCCCAATAATAGACATCTCAAATTCTTTCGGTGTTTTCTCTACAAAATTACTCCACAAATCATCTTTTCCTCCTAAAATATTGGCATCAGCATAAAACAATCTAATAAAAATATGATCTAAATAAATCCTATAGTTAAAATTATTATTTATCAATCCTTTTTGAAATCCCTGTCCAATCAGGTACTTATATTATCTTTTATACTAGGCCTCCGGTGCCTGCTTCAATCCATACAATACTTTCTTTAATCCATACACAGGATTCATATCCTTTTCAGACTTGAAACCTTCCATTTTTTTATGTAAACTTCTTCCTTCAATTATCCATTCAAAAATGCTACCTTAACATCCATTTAATAAACCTGAAGCTTTTAAATGCTACAAATGCTAAAAATATGTGAATCAGCTCCATCTGTGCAATAGGGGCATAAGTCTCATCAAAATAAATTCCTTCAATCTGAGTGTAACCCTTGCAGACCAATCTTGCCTTGTTTCTATTCAAATAGTCCCAAGGATAACTGAGAGGGGTGGGGGGTGAATCAGTTATCAACTACTATAATTCTTTTCTTTACTTAGATATCAATTAACATAGAGCAAATGCACATTCAGATAATGCAATGGAGAACACAATAATTTTGGTTACGGGGAAACCAAATAGGTAAAAACCCCAGTGGGAGTTAGCACCCACAAAGAACTGTAGTTGAGTATAATTACCCCTATTAGGAGTTGTTCTTTACAATGCAATAAGTACAGAGACCTGGTTAAAGGTCAGACCATGTTAGGAGTCTTTTACAAGTAACCCTATTAGGGGTGAGGACTCACTGTCCAAAAGCTAACTGCTAAAATGGTGAAGGCTGCAACCTTCAGTAAAATAGATCTACACTATATTTGATAGATGAACTCTTTTAGTAGACCTGCTATCTTTATCAATTCCAATGATTTGTAATTTATTCTTCTGTTTCTTCACATAGTTCTTCAACTTATTATGTCAGACTTTCTACTTACTTTTTTCTATTGTTTTTCACTTCATTTGTTACACTTAGCGAACACAATTGAACTGCTATATGTATCTTCACCAAGGATAAGGTCATGACGGTATCTGTGAACACTTCATCAACTTCTTTGTTAGCTTAACTATCCACGCAATCAAAGTTAGAACTGTGCAACTCAAACTAAATAGATGCAATGCTTCACAAAGTTAGCTTCACCAATTTTACTCCAATATCATGATTCTATTAAAAAATGCTTGGAACCTTTGTATAATCATCACTAAATCATAACTAAACATTAATACAACCATGCATATGCCAAAGATAGGTGTAACTCAAGCAACATTGTATTTATGTTGGCTCTTGATAGATAATCTTCAGACATTGTAACTACCATAACTGATTAACATAGCTCAACTGAAACTTCATATCTGACTCGGTGTGAATGCACATAGCATCTAGAACATGTATAAACCATGGAAATAAACACACATAGCTCCAGAACATCTATACTGATAATTTCCTATAGAACACTACTGTATATTATATATTATCATCAATGAAAAACATACAATGAATTATTTGCACAGAAGCAAATCTCCAACAATCTCTCCCTTTGACATTGATGGAAATATATGATGTTATCAGCTCAAAGTGTCTTCCTTCTTTTTACAATCTTCTCAATATCCTCATCAAAAGTTCCTCTTCACTGCTGCTGCTCTGTATACTCTCCCAGAGTATACGCTCCCCCTTACTAATAGTCCCCCTTTGACATCAATGACAAAGGGTGTTAAACACCACTAAGCATAGGTACTACTCCAAAAGTAGACTAGTCAACCATTCATCAGTCTCCAAGGACTGATGTTCTTGCTACAAATTCTAATCAGACTTAGGAAAGGGAATTACTCCCAACTTCTCCCTGAGATACTCAAAAGTATCTTTTGATAATGGTTTTGTAAAAATATCTGCTAATTGTTCTTTAGTGCTAACATAATCCAACTTTACTTCTCTATTTGCAACTTTTTCTCTTAGAAAATGGTATTTGATTTTAATGTGTTTTGTCTTTGCATGCATCATAGGGTTCTTTGACATATTGATAGTACTAGTGTTGTCACGGTGAATAACAGTAGGATAATCAATATGAATACCAAATTCTTTAATCATCTATTTGATCCAAACCATTGTTGAACTATTCAATGCTACTACAACATACTCAGCTTCTGTCGTTGACTGAGAGATACAATTATTCTTTTTACTTGTCCAAGTGACCAATCTATCTCCAAGAAATACTGCTCCTCCTGATGTACTATTTCTGTCATCAACACAACCTGCCTAATCTGTATCCGTATACACATGAAGTTGTATATTCTCTGAGTTAGGATACCATAAACCATATTCTATAGTCCCTTTTAAGTATTTGAATATTCTTTTTATTGCCATTAGGTGATTTTTCTTGGGTTTAGCTGCAAATCTTCCAACAATACCAACTGCATTAGAAATATTAGGTCTAGATTAAGAAAGATATATGATTTTTCCAATCATAGACTTGTATAGGGTCTTGTCAACTGTTGTGGAATCATCATCTTTAGAAAGCTTGCTTCCTTTTATCATGGACATGCTTACTAGTTTGTAATCTTCCATCTTGAAAGTCTTCAATATCCCCTTCACATACTTAGACTGATTTATGAATATGCTTTTGTCTGTTTGTTTTACATTCAATCCAAGAAAATATTTGATAGGTCCAATCATGCTCATTTCAAACTCACTTTTCATTTCTTTGGAGAATTCTGCACTAAGTTTTTCATTACCTCCAAAGATAAAGTCATCAACAAAAATAGAAACAAGTAGTAATCCATCATCTGTCTCTCTTATGAATAAATTATAATCTGCTGCTCCTTTTCTGAATCATGTCTTTGTTAAGTATCCATCAAGTCTCTCATACCAAGATCTTGGGGCCTGTTTAAGTCCATAAAGTGCTTTCTTTAATTTACATACCATGTTTGGTTTACCTAAAAGTTTGAATCCTTCAGGCTGATCTATGTAAACTTCTTCCTTCAAGTCACCATTCAGAAAAGCTGACTTGACATCCATTTGATATACTTTAAAGTTCTTGAATATTTCATATGCCAAAAACAACTTGATAGCTTCCAGTCTTCTCACAGGGGAAAATGTATCAGTGTAGTCTATCCCTTCTCTTTGTGCATATCCTTTACATACTAATCTTGCTTTGTTCCTTACCACTGTGCCTTCTTCATTCATTTTGTTCCTAAATATCCACTTTGTTCCAATCATGTTCTTGTCATGATGTCTAGGGACTAGTTCCCATGTTTCATTCTTGATTATTTGATCTAATTCTTATTGCATAGAACTTTGCCAATCTGAATCTTTGCATGCATCTTCAACACTTAAGGGTTCAATCTGTGACAGTAAGCATACCTCTTCATCAATGGTTGAACCTTTTTCTCTAGATCTTGTCAAGACTTTTTCATTCTGATCTCCAATGATATCTTCCTTAGAGTGGTATTTGAATGTATATTTTAAGTTCTTGGGAGTGATACTTTCATCTGTAATTTGTGATTCTTCTTCACTTGGTTCAGGATTGTTACATGAAACATCAATATAGTCAAACATTTCTTCAATAACTATGTCCTTATTGATAGGTCTGGGCTCATCTTCAATCATGGGAGCATAGTCATAATATCTTTCTTGAATCATAAACTTCTCATCAATCTTCAAATGATTACTTTCATTGATCTTTTTTAATCTTAGATTAAAACATCTATAGGCTTTGCTTTTAGTAGAGTAACCAAGAAAAATACCTTCGTCGCTTCTAGCATCAAACTTGCCAATGATATCATCTCTCTTGATGTAGCACTTTCTTCCAAAGATTATGAAGCATTTTACAGTAGGTACATTACCAAACCAAATTTCATAGGGTGTCTTGTCTACGCCTAGCCTCAATTGTGTCCTATTGATAGTATAGACTGATGTATTGACCGCATCTCTCCAATAGGTATGAGAAACCTTTCCTTCAATCATGATAGTGCATGCTATGTCAAGTATTATTCTATTCCTTCTTTCTACAATCCCATTATGCTGAGGGGTTCTAGGTGCACTTAACTATCTCTTGATTCCATGTTCTTCACAGTAATCATAAAACTGGTCAAGGGTGAATTCTCCTCCTCTATCAGATCTCAGACATTTTATCTTTAATCCAGATTCATTCTCAACCTTAGCTTTGAACACTTTGAACTTCTCAAAAGCTTCAGATTTGTCTATTAAGAACACAAGCCACATCATCCTTGAGAAATCATCAACAAACAAAATGAAATACCTTTCTCCATAGTAAGATCTTGTTTGAGTAGGACCACATAGGTCTGTATGTATCAGATCTAATTTGTTTTCTGCAGAGTTTTGTTTGCTCCTGAATGAGGTCCGCACATGCATCCCCATCACACATTCCCTACACATGGTGTCAACTAGTCTTGCAATACTTGGAAGGTCTCTTACCGCCTTTAAATTACTTATCTTGATTATGTTGTCAAAATCGATATGACAAAGTCTCTTATGCCATAGCCAACTGTCATCCACTTTTGCAACAAAACAAATTACTTTTGAATTGAGATGAAAGACATTACCTTTGGTATTTGATCCTGATGCAATCATGTCTCCTTCTTTGTTGTTAATGATGCACTGGTTGTTTTTGAATTCCAACTGATATCCTTTATCAAGCAACTATCCAACACTTAGTTAGTTATGATGTAAACCATCAACATAAAGAACATCATATGTCTTATTCTTTCCATCTAAGGTGATAGAACTTCTGCCTATGATAGGTTTGGGAGTGTTATCTCCAAACCTAACCATGCCACCTTTGTATTTATCCAAATGTACAAATCTGTCTTTGTCTCCTATCATGTGGTGTGAACATCTGTTGTTAATGATCCAGTCGATTCTGATGTTAACTTTTGAAACTAATGCTAACTCTTGTGTTTCATCTTCTTTGTCCATTTCTATAGGAATATTTTCAATGTCTTTAATGAAAACAAAACCAATTTCATCTTCTCCTGAATCATCATCAGTTACACCATCTTCAGCATGATAACATTCCTTGGTGTACTTGGGCTTGTAATTTGATCTAAACTTCTTGACTCTTATAGGACACCTGGATGCAAAGTGACCAACTTTGTTTCATGAAAAACATTAGAATGGTAGTTGTTCTTCATATTTCACTTTACCTTTCCTTTCTTTCTTAGCAATCATAGAAATGATTTCTTCTAGTTTTGTATCCACTTCTTCACTATTACTAGAGCTGCTTATGGATTTCTTCCTGTGGACTGAGGCTTTGAAAGGTGTCTCACTTTTGGGTTCTGTCTTCAATCTTGATATCTCAAATACAAATATTTTTCTGATCAAAGTCTCTCTCTTGAAGTCTTTTGAAAATTGCATAGTCTCATCTAAGATATTGATCTTGCTCTCATAGTCTTTTGTTAGTGTGGTCATTATTTTGTCCATTATATCATCCTCTAAAATTTCTCCACCATTGTTCCTAATACCTCAAACTACTTCATTAATTCTTTGATTGTAGGCTTTGATGTTTTCTTCAGGTAGCATCTCTAAGTTGTTGTACCTTTTCTTCCATGTCTTTCTACGCGCATTATTTGCATGGATGTCTCCTTCAAACATATCTTCCAAGTATTTCCAAATAGAGTATGCTTTATCTGCCTTCTTGATCTTAGAAAATTCACTGTCAGATAGGGCACTCATTAGGGCTTCTTTGGCGATTGCACTTTGAGCACGAACATTTCCTTTTGTTTGATTGTAGAGTCTTCTTCAGCAAGGTCTTTCAAGGTGGGAACTTCAATTGCTTGAGTGGCAATCTCATAGATCTCAAATCTAATGCACTGAAGATGTGTTATCAATTTGTTCTTCCAGTCAAGTTATTTTTCTCCATCGAACTTAGGACTCTCTTTCTTAAAGTATGCCATCTGATCTACCTTAAGCTATTAGGCTTTCTCTCCAAGGCACTTTGCTCTGATACCAATTGTTGGAATAGTCCCAAGGATAGCTTAGAGGGGGGTGAATCAATTATCAGCTAATTTCATTCTTTTCTTTACTTAGATATCAATTAACATAAAGCAAATGCACATTCAGATAACACAATGGAGAACAAAACAAATTTGGTTACGGGGAAACCAAATAGGTAAAAACCCAATTGGGAATTAGCACCCACAAAGAACTATAATTGAGTATAATTATCCATGTTAGGAGATCTTGCAACCCTATTAGGAGTTTTTATTACCAATGCAATAATTAAAGAGAATTGGTTAAAGGTCAAACCCTATTAGGATTCTTTTACAAGTAACCCTGTTAGGGGTGAGGACTCGCTGTCCAAAAGCTCACTGCTAAAATGGTGAAGCTTGCAACCTTTAGTAAAATAGATATACACTATACCATATAGATGAACTATTTGAGTAGACCTATTGTCTTGATCAGTTCCAATGATTTGTAATCTTCTTTTTTTTCTTCACATAGTTCTTCAACTTATTCTATCTGACTTTCTGCTTACTTCTATCTATTGTTTTTCACTTCATTTTTCACACTTAGCGTTCACACAATTGAACTGCTATATGTATCTTCACCAAGGATAAGGTCATGATGGTATCTGGGAACACTTCATCAACTTCTTTGTTGGTTTAACTATCCATGCAATTAAAGTTAGAACCACGCAACTCAAACTAAATAAACGCAATGCTTCACAAAGTCAGCTTCACCAATTTTACTCCAATATCGTGATTCTATTAAAACATGCTTGGCGCCTTTGTATAATCATCACTAACTCATAACTAAACATTATACAACCACACATATCTCAAAGATAGGCGTAACTCAAGCAACACTATGTTTACATCAGCTCTTGACAGATAATCTTCAGACACTGTAACTACCATAACTTATTAGCATAGCTCAACTAAAAATTCATATCTGACTTGGCATGAATGCACTTACCATCTAGAGCATGTAAAAACCATGGAAATAAACACGCATAGCTCCAGAATATTTGTACTGATAATTGCATATAGAACACTGTTGTATATTATATGTTGTCATCAATGACAAACATACAATCAATTATTTTCACAAAAGAAAATCTCCAACAGTTTCTTATTACCTCACCATTTTCATCCAGTTTGTCCTAAAAAAATTATTTTATACCAATCACATTCTTGTCAACTAGTTTGGGAACAAGTTCCCATGTCTGAATCTTCTCTATCAGATCAAGTTTTTCTATCATTTCTCTTACCCAATTCTAATCATTTCATGCTTCTTCTATAGATTTAGGCTCAATTTCTTAGAGTAAAAACATCAAAAAAATTTCTTGTGCTTCTCTACTTCTTGTAACAATGCCTCTATGCTTATCACCAATAATCTGAAACTTAGAATGATTTATTTGTACATACCTTGGTGTCTTAGTTGTAGATGCTAGAGTGTGCCTTGTCTCTTCCTCTTCTAGCTTGTCTTCTCATTCTATTTCCTCTCTATCAGATTCATATTCAAGGTGTTGCTCAAGATTTTTCCAAAAACCTTCATCAATCTTCACATTTACACTTTCAACAATCTTATTCAATTTCTTTTTGTAACACCGAGATGCTTT
Organism: Thuja plicata; assembly: GCA_018584345.1. Classification (NCBI taxonomy): domain Eukaryota; kingdom Viridiplantae; phylum Streptophyta; class Pinopsida; order Cupressales; family Cupressaceae; genus Thuja; species Thuja plicata. Next base: position 4,968,458 of record MU228144.1, on the reverse strand, counting down.
TCTCTTTGTATAATATCCTATTAATATACCTTCATTTTTTATGTTGACGAACTTAAAAGATTGTCCCCGTCTCTTCAAATGTAGCATCTTCTTCCAAAAATCTTCAAAGATTTCACTATAGGTGCTCTCCCATACCATAGTTCATATGATATCTTTCCATACTTCTTTTGTCAAAGAACTTTGTTAAGTGTGTATACAACTATATAAAATTATTCTCTATAGTAAGCCTCCAATAAATTGGATTCCTTGATCACTGTCCTTATTTCTTCATGTATTGTCTGATTCATCATTTCCACCACATCATTTTATTTTGGTGTTCTAGCTATTAAAAACTATCTTTTTATACAATGTTTCTAAACAAATTTCTCGAATTCATCATAAGTAAACTCTCCTCCTTTATCAGATCTCAAACATTTAATCATTATACAAAATTCATTCTCAACTCTTTCTTTACAAATATCTAATTTCTCAAATTCCTCTGATTTGTCTCTTAGAAATGAAACCCAAGACAATCTATAATAATCATCAATGAAAAGCATGAAATATCTCTCACCTTGTAGGCATTTTTTTCTTGTAGGACCACATAGTTTGTGTTCACTAGATCCAACAAAGTAGTAGATGAATGATATTTTTCCTCGAATGAATCTCTTCTCTATTTTTCTTCCTAACATCCCTTACATATAATATTATTCAGTTTACTTTTTCTAGGTAATTTTGTTATTGCACATGATGAAATTATTCTTTTCAAATTGTCAAAATTGATGTGGCACATCCTCTGGTGTGAGAGCTAGCTCTAATCAATCTGAGATAGTAAACAACCTTCCATAGATCCTTCAAGATGATACATGTTCCTTGTTGCCCCTTTTCCAACTGCAATCATTTTTCCAGATCCCTTCTAAATCATGCAACCTTCATTCTTGAATAAAATATCATAGCCATTCCAACACATATGTCTAACACTCAAAAGATTATAACTCAAACCCTTCACATAAGAAACCTTGTCAGTGTTACGCTTCCCATCAAAATTAATAGAACCTCTACCAATAATATATATTTCCTTATCATTACCAATTCTAACAAGACCACCATTATACTTCTCAAGTGTTAAAAATTTTCTTTTATCACCTGTCATATGATTTCAACAACCACTATCAATCAACCATTCATTTATTTTCCTTCTAACATAAAAAGTAGTCTCATAATTATCATTAACTTTAGGGAAAATGTCACAAATATCAAATCCAAGTTTTTCTTCTTCTTCAACATATAATAAACAATCCTTTATTTCTCACTCATCATCTGAAATACTAGCATGTTCATTGACACAGTAAACTTTCTTATTGAACTTCTTAACCTTTTACCTAGGACTTTTCACCAGACACCTATTAGCCAAATGACCAAAATTTCCACAGAAAAAAAAATTAAGGGGTAACATACCTCTATATTTTCCAGTAACTTTCTTCGTCTTCCTCCAAAGTTCACTTCCATCTCATTTGAATCCTCATCTTGTAGATCTTCCTCTATCTTTGTAGCATTAATGTTGTCTTAGATCTAGTCTTGTCCTTTCCAAATTTACTACTCTGAAACATGGTCAAGGTGCCAAACAACTATTCTCTAGAAAAATTCACTGAGGTCTTGTCACTGTAGCTTTCTAGTGGGGACATCAAGATATTTTCTATGAAATCTTCATAAGTGATAATTCCTCCTTGAATATTGACTTCATTTTCTACATTGATAAATCTATGAATATAACTTCTAATATCTTCACCTTCTTCCATTATTGGGAATCTAAATTTTGCAAATTCAATGTCCTAATAATCCTAATTATAAACATCAAAAATCACTCATTTGTCAATTATTATACCAGGGTAAAAGCACAATAATCTGTCACCCTTTTACAAAGGAAAAGGACGACAACACCAAAACTGTAAAACTTCAAGGGCATAAAATTCACATTTCTGTTGAGAATTTGAAGATGATGTAAACTAATGAAATGTGTGAAATAGGCTGAATTATATGCCTATAATTTTTTTTTAAAAAACTGAACCAAAATTAATATGTTTTTTGAATTTTTAAGGTCTATTTTTCACTTCGTGAAAAATACTGTAAATTAGAGAGTTTACTTCCCGGCAAATCATTATAAGTAAAACATTAGTTTTTCCTCTAATTTCAGAATATGTTTTAGATGACATGTATAGCTAGTGCCCAAAAAAAGAAAGAAGTGTTTTCGGTCTATACTTTTCCCGTTATAAGTATT
>MU228144.1:4917270-4947698 GCA_018584345.1 Thuja plicata | reverse complement strand
GGAGGTGGCGGCCCGGTTGCAGGTGAGTGGCGCCCGGGCGGAGGAGCGGCGGCGCGGGGGCGCGGCGGGGGATGGGCGGCGCGCTGCCTGTGAGCGGCGCGCGGGTGGCCTACCGGCGGCGCGCTGGTGGCGCGCTGGCGGCAGCGCCAAAATCCTTTGAAAAATGCTTTTTTTACACATTTTTCGAGAAGTTTTTCTCGATTTTCGAGCCGTACGGGCCCTAACAGGGTTGATATTTTTCCCTGGGTCACGGAGGCCAAACAGGGTCGAGTTTTATGTGATTTCGACTCTCCCGGGCCTTCTGAACGCAATGGTGGAGTCCTTTTCTGCTGAATCTGCTCCAGAAAATAGATCCTCCTTAGAAATGATAGAAAAACCCTAGAGAAGCTGCAGAAGACGCCTTCGATTCGTGGCTTCAAAATCCTTCAAACCAGACAGCAGCAGGGCTGCTCTGATACCATGTAGGAATTGCTAACATGCAAATCCATAGACCCCGAATACCTGCATGCAAGAACCTGATACAAAGTAGAAGCAGAAATATGAAAAAGAAGAACTCAGATGTTTACTCAAAATGGGAGAGCAAAATTATCAACTGAATTAATGAAGAGCAAATACAAAGTTCAACCTTATAAGGTGAACGAAACCCTAAAAAGGAAATACTAGGTTGTGCATTATTAATTAGGAATTAATTAATAACGCACCTACGAGAAGCTTAAGCTAATAGAGTAATAATACTCTAACAATAAGAAGCAAAAAAAGTACTAAGTCATATCAAGTACAAATCATCTACTATCCAAGAAGAAAAAAGTTCAAGCATCAATTGTTCTATATGTTTTCAAGATTTCAAAGTGTTCAAGTCTTCCTCTCAAGCATTCAAGTTCTCCATTGAAGATCAAGGATTCAAGCTTTCAAGCCTTTGAAGGGATTTTGTTCAAACATTCAAGATCCATCATTCAAACCGTAGATCTATCCATCATGGTGGTGTGATCTTCCTTCAAGATCCTTTGTGCATCCTCAAGACTCATTCATTCTCTCTTCAAGGTGGATTCCAAGCATACAATCATGGAGGTTTATGGTTTCTAACATTGAGTCCAAGCTTTCATATTTACATACTTGTTTACATTCAAAATACAATAGCATATCTATTGAATATCTTCATTATTAGATCTAGTTCTACTACTTGCTAACATTATTTATTTCAATTATTGATTTCAAAGTTAATTCCTAAATCGGGGTTTGACTAAGGCAAACCCCTCCCCCCCAACAAAAAAATCCATTTTTCTCACAGATACAGGTTCAGAATAGTGGATTAGAGTGCAGATTCAGATACCCTTTTTGACAAAATTTTTGGATTTGGAAAAAGATTTTCTGTCGGAGACTTTTGAGGTTTATTCTTCCCTAGGTCAGAATTAGAAACTTTGGGTCAATGCTGGCATTGACTTAAGGGTCAAAATCGGAACTATGTCAGATTGGAAAAATATTTCTGGGTTTTGTCTGTCTCTATGTTTCTATTCCAGATCCGGTTGTAGATTTTCTAGAAACTCAGTGTTGGCCCCCAAAAACAACATTCTTCAAATCAGTAACATTTCAAGGTTAGTAATTTTCTCCTATTCGGTTCAATTCAAGTTATTACACATTCTTTTCTATAAGAAGTATCTAAGGTCTTCCTCTTTGATCTTATTTCTAATAGATTGATTCATTTATGCATTGAGCCTTCCTTTGGGGTTAATCAATTTGAATCCTTCCTTTGTGTATTTGAGGTTAAAAGGAACATCTTATCTTCCCCACACATTTCAATAAAGATTCTAATTTGAAATGTAATAACATCTTATTTTCACATATCAACACATACATTTTTAGATGTTAAATTTTGGTGAACCCGTAATAGACAACTCTTTCTTTTTGGTGTTAGATGCTTTGCCTCTTTTCATTAGAGATTAGCTTTTTCATATATACTAAATTAGTTTTCTTTTATGATCTTGCAATTTAAAATACAAAAAATATACATACTCATAAAAATATAAAATTATTTCTTTCATTTCATTCATTATGAGAATCTTCAAGATGCTTTGGTGTATGGTTATTTTCCTCACTACTCTTCTATTAGCATCTCTTTATAGTACTTATGATGTTTATGAAAGTATCATCCATTTCATCATGTTTGTTACTCTTCATGCTTCACTTTCTCATGCTATTATAAGATTAACTAATACCAATCTTCCCACTTTCAAAACTTTCATCAAGGATTTGTGTAGAGGACTTATTGCTCTTTTGTATTATGTGAAGAATTGGGTAGATGATACCCCATTTACTAATCTTCCTAATCCTAATCCTATCATTCCTAATCTAGTTTCTAATCCTCCTAATCCTAATCCTATCTTTCGTAATCTAATTCCTAATATTCTTATTCATATTTCTCCATCTTCAATCCCTAGTTCCTCCCACACTTATGATGGGGCTCAAGCTAGGGTTCATGATGCAGATGTCATAGAATTCTTTCATTTACCTTCCCCTTCTTATTAGATCCATGATGATGTTAAAGGGAAGAACAAAGAAACCTCTTCTAAACCTATCGGTCCACCATACACAACATTTTCTCATGAACATTATAATCAATCACCTCATGTAGAAGTTTTGCAAGATATGTACACTACTGGATACACTATGGGAATAAAAAAGGCTATAAGGGTTTAGGGCTTGGTGTTAATGAACATGGAATTAAAAACCTGATTCATTCATCCCCTAAATAATATATGCATGGTATACGTTTCCCACCTCCTCAAATCAAGGTGTTTGATCTTAACTATCATCCTCCTCTTCATGTTCTTCTTCCAACACCTTACTTAGATAACCATGATACTCCTCAAGATGTGGCTAAGAAAGTGTATGTCCAGTTAATGAATTCTAAGAAAGAAATCTTTAAACCCATGCCAAAAAATGTTCTCTCTAAATACAAATGTCCTTTTAATTATAGTAATACACATTTACTTACTGATTCTGTGCATTTCAAACTATATGTTAGAGAAAGAGCTGCTTTAGGAATTATATCTCATTCACGTGCAGTATTACAATTTCTTCATAATTTTGATATAGGGCATTCCCCTCATTCTTCTATAAATTAGATAATATTTTTTTCTTCTCCTCTTGTCTCTTAATCAGGAGGCAAGAGGTATTTTCTTCCAATATTCTAGGATCCATTATGCTCTTAGCATACATTATTTTGTTTTGAGTTTAATCAATTATTCTTTCTATATTCCATCCTTATAATTTTCTATTATGGTACATACTTCCTTCACTCATAAGCATTCATGATATCTTTTCTTGGACATTTGTTTTGTAAAGATATATCTTTGTTACAAACATTTCTTGATATAATTTGGTATATCCCTTGCTTTCATTCCTAGGGGGAAAGGTATTTTCCTTCTTCCTCTATCTAAGGATCTACTTTCCTTAGCTTAGTGGCATTTGTTTAACATACAACATTATTTTCTTATAAGAGGTGATTTTCCTAGGTCATCACCTCTTCTGTATTTTGCAAATTATGTTCTTTATAAACTCTTGCCTTTGCTTTGGGTTAGAATTTTATTTCTTCGTTACGAGATTCCTCTTCATCTTGATCGCAACGGGCTTGATGATTGCATCTTTGGTCCCTCTTTGATTTTCTTTAGAAGATGATATTTTATCCTAAGCACTCCTCTACGGTGGGGGTCTTGATGATAAGATGTCTTCCTCTTTGAGGATCCTTTTTCCATATGTGACATATCCATTTAACGATTATCTATTCTCTTAGAAGTAAGGGTCAATACTCTTTGCTAAGGATATAGTGTATATTGTTGTTAAGCTAGATATCTCCTTACCTTGTGAAGTATGTATCCTCTTTCTCTTCCTTATCCTTCCTAATGGGTAGTCATGATAAGGAGGGGGGAATATATAGGGTCACCGTTATACAATATTTTACATTTTACAACATTTTAAATCCTTGGAAGGTAACGCACATAAGTTGCTAAATCCTAAAGAGACACATTTTTATTTTTATTTTTTGCTAAATCTTGGAAAGGTAACATTAATAAGCATCTAAATCCTGAAGAGATACACATTTTTGAATATGCTAAATCCTTGGAATGTAACACACATAAGTTTCTAAATCCTGAAAAGACACACATTTTATATTCCATAGTGATACAATAATGTGGATCTATGGGTATTCCAAAGGCCGTCAGAAGACACATTAAAATTACAAAGCACAATTTATGGGTGAACCTGTTAGACTCTCCCTATTTGGTGATTCATGGTAAGGTGGGCATCTTACTAGGTGAGGTAATCACTATCTCTTTTCTCTTTTTCACTTGCATGCTAGTAGGATTAGATCATGAAGCTATGTTATCTATAGTGTTGCTCTTGTCTTGCTTATGTAGTCATGTATGTTTTCTATGACTAATTTCTCTTTTCTTTCATATCTTTGTGCATGTATTTTGAGTTATGATCCTTTTTTTGTGGGCTCATGTCCTTGACTAAGTGATTCTCTACCTCATTTTGATCCACCAGAGTCTTTCTTCTAACTTTACTGAGAGTATGTTTGATTTCCATACTCCCGCTAAAGTGGGGGCTTAAAGTATCATCTTAAAATGGAAGCACTTCCATGTTAAGAACATTTATCCCTCCTTAGGGGTTTTTTTTACCATCATCATATGTTCCCCTCATTTATGCACCCTCTCCTACTGTTGTGCCTATTTAGGACCCTGATTGGGCCTCTCCGGGCCTCATCCATTCCATTTGGCACATTTTCCAAGGGTTCTGACTCCCTGGGTCAAGGTCGACCTTGACCTTGACCTAGTTCAAGGATGACCTCAACTTTGACCTAGGTCCCCCTTTCCAGTTTGAAATTTTTTTGGTTGTTAGAGGTCATTAAAATTTCATTTCTCACTTTTGGGTCTGTTGTTTTGGGTTCCAAAATGAGGATTCTTAAATTATATTTAATATAGGTCCTCTTCTAGTTATATAGGTCTAATTGGAATTTAATTATCCTATGTAGGCCTCTCTAGAAGATTGTGTCGTAGATTCATATATAAGGAAGTTTTCTCCTCTCATTTTCTCTAAGTGATAAGAAGCAAAAAAAGTACTAAGTCATATCAAGTACAAATCATCTACTATCCATGAAGAAAAAAGTTCAAGCATCCATTATTCTATATGTTTTCAATCTTTCAAATTTTTCAAGTCTTCCTCTCGAGCATTCAATTTCTCCATTGAAGATCAAGGATTCAAGCTTTCAAGCCTTTGAAGGGATTTGGTTCAAATATTCAAGATCCATCATTCAAACCCTAGATCTATCATTCATTCTTTCTTCAAGGTGGATTCCAAGCATACAATCACAGAGGTTTATTGTTTCTAACATTGAGTCCAAGCTTTCATATTTACATACTTGTTTACCTTCGAAATACAATTTCATATCTATCGAATATCATAGCTTCATTATTAGATCTACTTATATTACTTTCTAGAATTCTTTATTTCAATTATTGATTTCAAGGTTAATTCCTAAATCGGGGTTTGACTAAGGAAAACCCCTCCACCCCAACAAACAAATCCATTTTTCTCACAGATATAGGCTCGGAACAACGAATCAGAGTGCAGATTCGGATACCCTTTTTGGAAAACTTTCAGGATCTGGAAATAGATTTTCTATTGGAGACTTTTGAGGTCGATTATGCCCTAGGTTGGAATTAGAAATTCTAGGTCAATGGTGACATTGACTTGAGGGTCAAAATCATAACTATGTCAGACCAGAAAAAGTTTTTTGGGTTTTGTCTGTCTCTGCGTTTCTGTTCCAGATTTGGTTGGAGATTTTCTAGAAACTCAGTACAAGCCCCCGAAAATAGCATTCTTCAGATTTGTAACATTTCAAGGTTAGTACTTTTCTCCTATTCAATTCAATTAAATTTATCACAGATTCTTTTCTATAAGAAGGATCTAAGGTCTTCCTCTTTGCTCTCATTTCCAATAGATTGATTCATTTATGCATTGATCCTTCCTTTGGGGTTAATCAATTTGGATCATTCCTTTGTGTATTTGAGGTTATAAGGAACATCTTATCTTCTCCACACATTTCAATAAACATTCTAATTTCAAATGTAACATCTTATTTTCACATATCAACACACATACATTTTTAGATGTTATAGATACAATGGGATATTATGAAGTAAATCATGAAGATGTGTATATGAAATTCTTTATCCAATAGTTGTCTAGTGATACCAATGAGTGGTATAGAGGACTCCAACACAACTCAATTTCTAATTGGATAAATTTTTTAAGACAATTCCTAGAATAAATTGGTGATCTTAATAATCCCACATTTGCATCACATGAACTCACAAGTATGAATAAGGGGAACAATGAATTAGTAGTAGAATTCAATAAAAGATTCCATAAATTTCTTAACAGAATTCCCAAAATAATTAGAGTAGTAAACTCATTCTGCATTAGATTCTATATGGATGCATTTGATAGTAAGACCAACTATGAAATCAAATCCCAAAGACTAACAAATTTTAATGAGGCATGCAAGATAGTTGTCATGATTGAGAATAATAGGAGAGCTATAGGAAGGATTGGAAAGAGAGAAGATTCTAAATTATATATCCCTAAAGTACCAAAATAGAGTAATGAGGATGATAATCTTGACAAGATAATGAGCCTCATAAAAGACTTCACCATAAAACTAAACAAAGGGGATAAGCCACAGTTTTATAGAAATGACAAACTGAGGTTGCGCAACATTCCATACAACACCAATTGGAAAGATGGGAAGATGGAAAGCTTAAGATCCCAAGAAAAAATGTAAGTAGAGATCCACTTGATCCACTTAGTAAATTTGACCATATGGTTGATGATAAATCATAGTGCCAAGCTTGTAATATGCCTCATTCATCTAAATAGTATGTGGTAGCACAAATTTTACAAAAGAAGTTGTAGAACAAGATGATTAAAATCCTAATCAAGTCATCAATACACTATCAATGGATCTCTTTGTGTGTGCTAATTACTATGACTCATTAAAATATTGATATAAGAATGATATAAATTCACAAAGATACAATCAACAGTGGTGTATGAAAAAAGTATTTTCAGATGATTAATGAGATACTCCAACATTGAGAAGACTTATTGAGGAAGAAAAAAGAGCCCTTATTGTTGTTTTTTTGTAGCCCAGGATACAAGAAACTATCATTTGAGGAATAGAGTAAATCAAGGAAAGACAGTAGGTATCTTCATGGGAGAAAATGGTGAAAAATAAAATGGACAAGTTGTAGAAAAGAAGACTGAAAATACAGGGGTTAAACAAAAATTTGAGAGCACTAAGCTTGTAAAGCCACCTAATGTAAATGTTAAATTGGTTAAACCCAGAGTTAATACAAGTGCATCGTTGTTTGATATCATGCATGCACTATTAAAAATGAAGGTTTCAATTCCTCTTCTATAAATGATGAGGTTTCCTGAATACAAAGGTAAAGCCATAAAGTTGTTATCCAATGCCAATCAAGAACTATGAAAAGTACAAGAACATCAAACCCAAAAGGAGACAAATGAAGAAGCAACACCTATTGTGTACCTAGGGAGTACCATAACCAAAAATGACCTATGGAAAATGCTATGTCATCGGCAATAGAGATGTCCCCCTAGTAGGAATAATAAAGGATGTGGAATTAAAAATTGTTTCTTGTCTCAAGGCATCATACAAAATAGATATTATAGTGGTTGATGTTCCTCCCAATTATGAGATGTTGTCTAGACAATGGTAAAACCTTGGTTGGGGGACATTTCAAACTAGATCTATCATATGCTACTATACTTATGAATGGAAGAGAAGGAAAGAAAGAGATAGAGCCTAGATCTCCTTATATCACAGAAGATGTGGACCCAAACCATCTTAAATTCCTCTATCATTCTTACATTAATAATTTCACAATCCAACTTACTAAACCCGAGTTGAAAAATACCAAGAAAATCAAAATTCATGTAGAACAAAACCAAGGGCTGGTATGAAGGATATTTTTGATGCGGATTGCAGAAAATAAGGAAATGGTGCAGGAGTTGCATTCATATCTCCTTATGGAAATTTTGTTAAGTACTCCTTTTTGTTGATATTTGATTGCATAAAAAATGTGGAAGTATATGGGGCCTTTCTTCCTAGTATAAACTTGTCCAATAAACATGGACTAAAAATCTTAAGTGTTTATGGTGAGTCAGAATTCATTGTATCAAAAGTAAGGGATAAATTTTCTACAAAGAACACAAGGTTGTACAATTAGAGGAATGACGTGTGGGATATGATTGAATATTTTTATACTTTCTCTGTTAATTGGATAGACAGATCTAAAAATATTATAGAAGACTTCTTGGAAAATATAGCAATAAAGAAAAATTATATATCATTAAATAACATATCAAAAGTAACTTAACATGTAACTAATTGAATGTTTGAGGATGTTAAGTTGATCACCAAAATATAGAAGGATAATGCAAGACATTAAATAAGTTAATGGATTGTATTGTCATTGATGTCAACTTGATATAATCTAATCGGTTATAATCAAAGTGTCAAAGACTTTAGAGAATCAAAGAGAAAGAGATTTTTCTTTCATTAATGCATAAAAGAAAATTATTCACAATGTGACTTCAAACACCGAAGGTCAGCAGAAACTGACAGACAGAGATCACTAAAAGTCGAGTCACAGTGATGCCCGAGAAAGAACACCAATGAACATTACTGAAAAGAAGAATCACAAGCATAACCGATGGCTAGAAATATAGTGTAAACCAATGGAGAAGCCCGAGGAGAACTAGAGTGTTGACAGAAGCTATGAAATAGTTAAACACCAAACTTAACTTGAGTTTAGAAATGACAAAATATCTAGTTGGCAGAGCTAAATATAGAGTTACTGTTAGTTATCTTTATTTTCATCGACAAAATAAAGCCAGAGATAAGAAAAGGATTTAAAGTCGTTTTGTCTAGTTGGAAAGAAGATCTTTGCAAGATAAAACAAGAGTTTTTCTCTAAATCTAATTGACGAGAATTGTGGATCATGCCAAGATTAAGAAAGTCAAGAACCTAACAATGGTTATATCATGTCTATAAAGAGACAACTCAATTCATTATGAATTGTTGTGGGTGAATGAATGAAAAGAGGATGATGAAGAGAAACTGATGAAGAGCAACTTCATACAGTCCTGATCAATCAAGCTGGGGAAAGAGCTAAAGTTTTTTGCAGACACCGAGTAATAGAGCACAACATCACTGAGAAAAATCAAAGTGTAGCAAAGGTATAAACTGAGATATATTGATCAAAATATTTTTAAGAGATTACAATAGATCTGAAAATCTACAAGTATAGGTTGTATATGTGAATAGATCATACTATTTCAGTTAAACCATTGATTCAAAAAGTCTCTTAAATGAGTAAGATTTAAATATCCTTTCTATATTGAGATACATCCACAGGAGTATCAAAAAGTTTGATCATGAAGATAGCATGAGATGCCAAATACCTATTGACAAGACAAGTGAGTTTTTGATCAAGGAAGCTATCATAGAGATGCCCGATATCAAGTGACAGACTAAAGTTTTAAATCCTCAAACAAGGTCACACCTAATAGTATGTTTGTAATCTTTAATAGGGTTGGCTCTTCACCTAGCTCACTTCAAAAGAGTGAAATTTTGGGTTTCCGGTCCCAAGTAGTTTTTTCCCATAACAGGGTTTACACGTTAAAAATCAATGTGTCAATGTGTTTATGAGTCATTACTTTAGTGGTTTTCATTACACATAATTTACTGTCTTTCACTAAATTAAGAGACCGCTATTCAGTAAACATACAGTAAGAGGTTTAACAAATCATTTTGAGCACTATTAATTTGAAAAAAAAATTGAAGGCATTGATCTTATAGGACTGAAGATAACTAGAGGCTTAATATTGTGGGACTAAGATTTTGGGTTGATTATTGGAATATTTTTAAGGGCATTGATTCACCCCCCCCTTCAGTTATTACTAACAATTGGTATCAGAGCTTGTGTGCGTAGAAAAGGAGTTTAACAGCTCAAGCAAAAGATCACAAGATGAACAGACGAGATATCCCCAAGTTGAATAAAGACAACTTTGTATCATGGAAAATTAGAATAAGACTCCACCTATCAGGTATTGGAACTGATATTGTTCAATACTTAGATACTAAATATGTGTTGCATACAGGACCTTACACTCTTGAGAAATTAAGAGTTAAGCATGAGCATAATTGCATGATGATATAACTTGCATCATCACTCTTCGATGTTGAGTTTGAAGATGTCAAAACCTACACCTCTACAAAGAAAATGTGGGATAAGTTGAAGCTAGTACATGGAGGAGATGCTAATGTACTAAGAGAAAAGGAAAAAAGCCTAAGAGGGAGTTTTGATGACCTAAGGATGAAATAAGGAGATAACATCACTCAGTATAGTTGTAGAATAAAAGAGGTAAGTAAAATATTAAGAACCTTATTGCCTATTTATGGTATTAGAGTTTCGCTATTTAAGAAATGAGAGCAGTTGCAAACAATACAATCACTCTAGATAGTCTGATTGGAAGACTGATTTCATTTGAGATGAACAACTTTTATAATAGTGTCTTACCATCTGTACAATTTGCATTCAAATCTTCTTTCAAGATAAGTAACTCAAGTCACAGACATGCTGTTAGAAATGATAGTGATAGTGATAATGAGTATGAAGGACTTGATGAGATTGAAGAACTAATGGCCAAAAGATTGCAGAGAGGCAAAGGTAGATACAAAGGTAAATTACCACTTGTATGTTTCAATTGTAAAGAGGTGGGACACTTTTCTGCAAGATATCCAAACTAAAGAAAAGATGACAAAAGAAATGAAAGATCGTAACAGAAGAATTTTGATAGAGGTGATAATAGAGATTACCATTCAGCGACCGACAATCTGACAAGAGAGATACCCAAGACTATAAGGACAAAGGGAAGAAAGCTTGTTACCTAGCTGAGAATAGAGCTAATGACACTGAGATTGAATCAGAAGATGACATCGAGATGGTATTTGTAGCCATGAAGGATGATTAAGATGAAGATGAAGAAAGGTATGTATACAAAACTGCACTCATATCTAAAGTTAGTAAAAATGATGTTTAGATCATAGATAATGGCTGCACTCACCATATGACCGGTGATAAAAAAAAATTTGAGACTTTTGAATACTATAATGCTGGTTCAGTGAGAATGGGAAATGATACACCTTGTCCAGTTGAAGGTAAAGGAACCATAATGTTAAATAACCTGATAAAGTGTGAAAATTCTTACTGGGTAAAAGGACTAAATTAAAATTTGTTAAGTGTTTCACACCTGAATAATTCAAGTCACAGAGTAGCATTTGAAAATAAGAAGGAAAAGATCTTCAATGAATCGGGAAGGTTGATTGGTACCAATGACAGATAAAAGGTAACCTTTTCTATCTTGATGACACTAACACCACTTGTTTAATGGCTAGAAACGAAGGCATATGTTTGTGGCACAAAATATTGTATCATGTGAACTTTGACAACATGATAAATATAAGCAACAAAAAAAATTTCAGAGGCTTACTGAGCATGACCAAGCCCGAACATATCATGTGCAAAAATTGTCAAAAACGTAAGATGGCAAAGTCTAGTTTCAAGAGTAAAACCCATACATCTAATCTAATTCTAGAATTAGTCCATATATATCTATGTGGACCTATGAGGACAAAGAGATACTATGGATATAGGTATTTTATTCTCTTTGTTGATGATTATTCTAAAATGATAACAGTCATATTTTTAAAAGATAAATCAGAAGCATTTAAGATGGTTAAATGGTATAAAGCAATGGTAGAAAAACAAAGTGAAAATAAATTGAAATACTTAAGGTCAGATAGACGAGGGGAATTTACTTCAGAATAATTCACTAACTATTGAAATGAGAATGGAATTAAAAGAGAGGTTTCTGCAACGAGAACACCACAGAAAAATGGAATTAATAAGAGGAGAAACAGATAAATTATTGATTGTGCAAGAACATTGATGATTGAGAAAAGCATCACTCAAAATTTCTAGAGGGAAGTTGTCAGAACTTCTGACTACACATTAAACAGAGTACAATTGAAGAAGCACACAAAGAAGACACCTTATGAGCTCTGGCATGCTTATACACCCAATGTAATTTACTTCAGAATCTTTAGTAGTCAATGTTATATTTTGAAGGATGATAGAAATGGAAAAATTGACTGCAAAAGTGATGAAGGTATCTTTCTAGGGTACTCAACTAAAAGCAAGGCTTATAAATGTCTTAATAAGTAATCTAACAAAATCATTGAAAGTGCAAATGTGAAAATAGATGAATTTGCAGAAAAGAATGATAAGGAAAGAAAAAAGGAACCAGAGACTACAACATATTTGTTTATATAGAACTGGAGAATCTACCCGAGTAATAGTGTATCACTCCTGAGAAATAGATCATTGTACCCGAGCATCAGGCTGCAATTACCAAAAATCAAGAAAATCCTCAAGATGATGTTCCAAACAATGAAGATGAGAACGAAGGTCAAGAAGATGATCAGAATGATGAAGATAGAGATGAACCAAAACTTTCCAAGTATATCAGAAGAAATCATCCACAAAATAAAATCATAGGAGACAAGAAGGCTGGAACAAGAACAAGAAGTAAGTCACTAAACACTAGATGTTTACTTTGTGATTTTGAGCCTAAATGTATTAACAATGCACTTGAGAATGAAGAATGGGTTAGTGTTATGAATGAAGAAATAGAACAGATTGAGAAGAACAATACATGGACACTAGTACCAAGGCTAGATAACAAGAATGTCATCGGTACCAAATGGATATTCAGAAACAAGCTGAATGAGAATGGAGAAGTCAGAAGAAATAAAGCAAGGTTAGTATGCAAGGGATATGCGCAAGAAGAAGGTATTGATTATGGTGAAACCTTTGCACCAGTTGCTAGACTAGATGGAGTTAGAATCTTACTTACTTATTCTATATTTAAAGGATTCAAGGTATACCAGATGGATGTCAAAACTAATTTCCTAAATGGAATATTGGAAGAAGAGGTATACATTGAACAACTAGAAGGGTTTGTTGATCCAGACAAGAAAAACATGGTATGTAGACTACACAAAACCTTGTATGGATTAAAAAAAGAACCGAGAGCCTGGTATGAAAGAATTCACTCATATCTCATTAGCATTAAATTTGTTAGAACAAGTGAAAATAGCAATCTATACTTAAAATAAGATACCGATGGTAATATTCTGATTGCTGAAATTTTTGTTGATGATATCATTTTGGGGGGAAATAAATTGTTATGCAAATCCTTTGCTAATGAAATGAGAAAGGAATTTGAAATGTCTATGTTTGGGGAGATCAAATTCTTTCTTGGTCTACAGATTATTTAGCAAGATGCAGGCATATACATCACTCAGTCCAAATACATCAAGGAAGTGTTGAAGATAATCAAGATGGAAGATTCCAAACCAGTTGGAACTGCTATGGCTACTGGATGTAAGATGAAAAAAGAAGACTAATCCAATGAACTAAATCAGACCCTATATAGATCAATGATTGCTAAACTAATGTATGTTGTTCACAAGAGATCAGATATAGCACATGTAGTTGGAATAGTTGCAAGATTCTCTACTAATCCCAAAGAATCACATATGACTACTGTCAAGAGAATTCTGAGATATTTGAAGAACACCGAGGACTATGGCTTGTGGTACAAAAGAGAAGGAAAATTTGAGCTACAAGTCCATACAGATGCTTATTGGGTAGGAAACATTGATGACCAAAAGAGCACAAGTGGAGGAGCATTCTTCATGGGTGACACTCTTGTCACATGCATAAGCAAGAAGCAAGGATGCGTCTCTCAGTCTACTACAGAAGCAGAATATGAGGCTGCTACTACAAATTGCTCCAATATTGCATGGATCAAACAATTGCTGGAAGGTATGAATATGAAGATCCTTGAACCAGTAATTATCTGTTGTGATAATACTAGTGCAATAAACATTTCTAATAATCTAGTCATGCATGCTAAGACTAAGCATATTTCTATCAAGTATCACTATCTGAGAGAACAAGTGCAAGAAAAAGAAGTGACACTAGAATATGTTCAATCAAAGGAATAGAACTACCTAACATATTCACCAAGCCATTACCAAAGGATACATTTGAGTACCTGAGATAGAGACTAGGGGTCCAACCCTTTTCTATCGGTCACTAAGCTGACTAGGAGGT
Source organism: Thuja plicata (assembly GCA_018584345.1). Classification (NCBI taxonomy): domain Eukaryota; kingdom Viridiplantae; phylum Streptophyta; class Pinopsida; order Cupressales; family Cupressaceae; genus Thuja; species Thuja plicata. Next base: position 4,933,368 of record MU228144.1, on the reverse strand, counting down.
TGCATCAGCCTACACATAATCTGAAGATCATTCATGTTGATACAAACACTGAGATGGAAAGCAACAGATACATATGTACATAGCAAGGTACAAATATACACTGAAAACCAAAGACAATATATTGATGATGGATAAGGAAATCAAGGAATATATTATGTAAATGATGGAAGATGATAAAAACAAGCAGAAGTGTTTTTGTTTGGCATTGTCATCAAAGGGAGAGATGATCTCATTATCATATAAAGAGAGAGAATTATCTCATTATCATCAGGGAGAGATTTTCATTATCATAAAGAGAGAGATATGATAAAAGGAGAGATATTCTAAAGAAAGAGATTATCTCATTTGATCAGAAAAGATTATATCATTATCCATAAAGTGAAGTTCCTGAGAATCAGAAGGAAGATTTAATCAATATTATAAGGGAGAGAAATGTAGTATTTGAGAAATACAAATCCACAGAATGCCACGAATACTTGCATGCAAATAACCTGTTACAAGAGAGAAGTAGAAGGAGGGAAAAATAGAACTCAGAAGTTACTCAAAAGGTGAAAGCAAAATTATAATCTGAATTAATTAAAAAAGAATTACAAGGTTCAACCTATAAAGGTTAAAAAAACCCTAAAGCCTAAAAAAGATAGGTTGCACATTAATAATTAATAAAAGAATTAATTATTAATGCACCTAAGAGAAAGCTTAAGCACTAAAGAGTAATAACTTAATTAATTAAATCAACATGATTTAATTAATAAGAAAACTAATGATTACTCTAAAACACCCCCTTAAGCTAAGTGCAGGGGGTAAGCTTACCTAGCACAGCTATGAAAGCAAGAAAAAGGGTCCCGGCAACAAGGCCTAATCAGGTACCCAATACAAGGAAATCTCTTTAAACCAGAGACAAAGAAGGAAACCCAATGGGAAAAACCCCTCCAAAAAGAGATAGAAAAATGTAGAAAAGAAATGGCTCAAGAGACTCTCTCAAGACCATAAGTACAATCGACCCCCCCCATGAGAGAGGGATGAGACACTAAAGTCCCCCCAGAATGAACAAACTCTTATCATAATGCCAGATGCCTGATGTAGAATCCAAAAGGAGATCGAGAAGTGAAAAATGATATTCCTCCCCTTGGGAAGAAATGAATCCAAAGGACAATGTCGAAGAAACCCTGTGAAGAGTGATGAACCAATCTGTCTCAGGATGTGTGACATGATCAGAAGCTGAAGAATCTCTTTGTCTGAACTAAAACAAATGATGTCAAATCCAAACTGATGTGGAGAATCCTGAAATGCAACCACAACATGCACGGATAATGGTGGGCAAACAGTGATAACCTGACTATCAAGGTAGAGGAGATGAATGTCCACAAAATAATCCTCCAAATCTATAGTATAAGACTCAACAAACAAGAAAGATATGTCTGCAACATAAGAGTCTAAAGTATCTATGTCTGGAAGATGTATGATTTTCTACTGCATAGAATCAGGAGCAACAGGAGATGCCGATGAAGTCTCAGTCTGAAGAGTGGGAACTGTGAGATAAGCCTCTGATCCATCGGAACATGTAAGGGTGTCTAAATACTCAAGCTCCTCTAAAGTATCATGATCAAAGGGTGTATTCTCTCTCCAAGCAATGGGTATGAGAAAATCTGAAGCAGGATCCTCTAGGAATGGAGAGAGATTAGGGTCTCCATAGATCTACCAAAGATGTGTCCAAAGTGGGTGAGGACAATCAATGTCCGATATAGCCAACATAGTGTCATGGTTAACACTAGACACTATAAGTCCTACTATGTGATCTCTAATAATATCCCATGCTAATTTTCCCTCTAAAGTGGCTGGTTCAGGTATGAGATCATACAAATAAGGAAAAATATTAAGCCACCTACAATGTGTAAGTATACCCTTTGCCCATGACTCATAATTACCCCATTCTAGAATAACAACTGAAGGGTGAGTAGAAAAACCCATGATAACTCTTCTAAATGAAAAACAAATTGAGAAATCTGACCTTACTACATTTAGATCAAAACCTAGTGCAAGGAGGAGGGAAACGGAAGCTACCACTTTGACACTAAAAGTAGGTACTCAAAAGAACAAATATGCATACAAAACCAGCACCATTGTCTCCATCTCGGAAAGATCTTTCTGACAATATTTTTTTTTTGCAAATGGACACCGTATGCAAAAGATATGGCCAAAACACTGAAGGTTGCCTTTTTTTAAGAAGTGTCAAAACTGTGTGACGATTTCGTGGATGTCAATTTTAGGCCCGAACGTCGACCTGCAAATGATGACATCACTACCTGCACATTCTACACATTCGTACCTTTCGAAAAGGTAGCATCTTTTCTTTCAAAGTTTTTTTTAAAAAAAACTTTACAAAAGCTTTTTAGAAACTTTAGAAATAGGTGTATTTTTTGAAAAAAACTTTGTTAAAAATCAAAATTTGTTTTTTTTCATTTTTTTTCATTTTTCACCTCAAAATTTGAGTCGTACGGCCTGGGAGAGAGAGAATTTTTCCCAGAGGCTATTGTGGCCAAAAATGACAAAATTTATATGAAAATTAACTCTCCCGGGCCTTCTGAGTGCGATGGTGGTGTCTGTTTTAGCTCAAAGTGCTCCAGAAAAAAGTGTCTCTTCCAGAATGAAGAAGAAACCCTATAAAAGGTGTGGTTTTTGCCCTTGAATCATAGCTTCACAAACCCCAGACCAGGCAGCAACACTGTGGCTCTGATACCATGTAGTATTTGAGAAATACAAATCTTCAGAATGCCAAGAATACCTGCATGCAAATAACCTATTACAAGAGAGAAGCAAAAGGAGGAAACAACAGAACTCAGAAGTTACTCAAAATGTGAGAGCAAAATCATAATCTGAATTAATTAAAAAAGAATTAAAAGGTTCAACCTATAAAGGTGAACAAAACCCTAAATCCTAAAAAAGCTAGGTTGCACATTAATAATTAATAAAAGAATTAATTATTAATGCACCTAAGAGAAAGCTTAAGCACTAAAGAGTAATAACTTAATTAATTAAATCAACATGATTTAATTAATAAGAAAACTAATGATTACTCTAACAAGAAATTGATTACATATGAAATATCCATTGAAGGGAAAGAAGTAACAAAGGGAGAGAGTTTAGACAAACAGAAAGATTGTTGTCAAAGGAAAAAGAGATTATCAAGAAGAGGAATAGTCAAGGTAGAGCACATATCAAAACAAAGATATCAGATGATACATCTATCCAGAGAAGGGATTGAGGATTGAAGACAACCACTCTGCATGAAACAAATCTAAGCTATTTGAGCTTACAGAGAGCCAAACATTTGTAATAGTTACATTAGGAAAGCTTAATGAAACTGTATATTTCACATTGTATTAGTGAGAGTATAGTATGATAATGTAGTATGTTGCCACCAATGCCAAAGAGAGAGATTGATGACATGTAACTGATTGAATGTTTGAAGATTTTAAGTTGATCACCGAAATGGAGAAGGATAATGCAAGACATTAAATCAGTTAATGGATTGTATTTTCATTGATGTCAACTTGAAATAATCTAATCGGTTATAATCAAAGTGTCAAAGACTTCAGAGAATTAAAGAGAAAGATATTATGCTTTCAGTAATGCATAAAACACAAGTATTCACAATGTGACTTCAAACACCGATGGTCAGTGGAAACTGATGGACAGAGATCACCAAAAGTCAAGTCATAGTGATGCCCAAGAAAAAAAACCGACGAGCATTACTGATGAGCAGAATCACAAGAATAACTGACGGCCAGAAACATAGTGTAAACTGATGGAGAAGCCCGAGGAGAACTGGAGTGTTGACTGAAGCTATCAAAGAGTTAAAAACCAAAATTAACTTGAGTTCAGAAATGAAAAAATATCTAGCTGGCAGAGCTAAATATAGATTTAACTGGTAATTATCTTTATTTTCATCTACAAGATAAAACCAGAGATAAGTAAAGGATTTAAAGTTTTTTTTGAAGTTGGGAAGAAGATATCTGTGAGATAAAACATGAGTTTTGTTTTAAATCTAATTGGCGAGAATTATGGATCACGCCAAGATAAAGAAAGTCAAGAACCTAACAACAGTGGTATCATGTCTATAAAGAGACAACTCATTTCATTACGAATTGTCATGGATGAATAAATGAAAAGAGGATGCTGAAGAGAAATTGATGACAAGGAACTTCATACAGTCCTGATCAATCAAGCTGAGGAAAGAGCTAAATTTTTCTATGGACACCGAGCAACAGAGCATAGAATCAGCAGACAGAATCAAAGTGGAGCAAAGATATAAACCAAGATATATTGATCAGAATAGTTTTATGAGATTACAATAGATCTAAAAATCTGCAAGTATAAGTTGTATATGTGAATAGATCATACTGTTTCAGTTTAACCATTGATTCAAAAAGTCTCTTAATTGAGTGAGATTTAAAGATCCATTCTATGTTGAGATAAATCCATAGGAGTATCAAAAATTATGATCATGAAGATAACATGAGATTCCAGATACCTATTGACAGGCCAAGTGATTTTTTGATCAAGGAAGGTAGCATAGAGATGCCTGATATCAAGTGATAGACTAAACTTTTAAATCCTCTAACAAGATCACACCTAACAGTGTGTTTTTAACCTTTAACAGGATTGGCTCTTCACTGAGCTCACTTTAGATGAGTGAAAATTTTGGGTTACTAGTCCCAAGTGGTTCTTCCCTTAACAGGGTTTCCACATTAAAAATTCATGTGTCAATGTGTTTATGAGTCATTACTTTAGTGTTTTGCATTACACATAACTTAACTGGATTGATTGGTATACTCTAGATAATTTATTGTCTTTCAGTAAATTAATAGACTACTATTCGGTAAACATATAGTAAGAGGTTTAACAAATCATTCTGAGTAGTAGTAATTTGATAAAATTATTTGAAGGCATTCATCTTATAGGACTGAAGATAACTAGAGGCTTAATATTATGGTACTAAGTCTTTGTGTTGATTATTGGAATATTTTTGAACCCACTGATTCACCCCCCCCCCCCTCTTANTTGGAATATTTTTGAACCCACTGATTCCCCCCCCCCCCCCTCTTAGTTATTACTAAAAGGATTAATCATGTTCAAGAGTTTAACATTGAAGTCCAAATAACCAAAATAGTAAGAGTACATGGATTAGGAAAGTTGATGGCTGAATATAATCTTGAATAGGACCCTATTAATCATGTGGAGATTGAAAAGGAAGTCATAAGAATTGAGAAATTCCCATGGTATCAAAGCATTATTTATTATTTAAAATATATGAAATGTCTGGATGATTCAAATGAAAATAAAAAAAAGGTCTTTGAGATAGCAGGTAGTGAGATATGTACTAATTGAAGGAGATTTGTAGTGGAGGAATCATAAAGGACTACTACTTTTCTATTTGGAATATTATAAGTCTAAATCAATACTCAAGGAGCTGCATGATTGTGTATGTGGCAGTCATTTCTCAGCAAGGACTACAACACACAAGATATTGAAAGAAGGTTACTATTGGCCTTGTTTATTCAATGATTGTTATAATTATGTTAGAAGGTGTGAATCATGTTATAAATTCTCTTGAAAATCAAAGTATTAAGGAGCTTTGCCCCTTTGGCCCATGCAAACTAAAGAAACCTTCCAAATATGGGGTATTGACTTTAGTGGTGAGATTTAGGACTAATTAAGTGGAGGACATAAATGCATACTAGTAGCCACAGATTAGTTTACTAAATGGGTAGAGGCAATAACTACTAGACCAACTACTAGTAAAGTAGTGATAAATTTCTTAATGCAAAATATATTGACCAAATTTAGAGTTCCTTACAAGTTAGTTACCGATAATGGAATGCGTTTTATAACCAAGGACTTTGCAAAATTTTGTGAAATCTATGGAATTACCATCTCTTATGCCTCGCCATATCACCCATTTGGAAATGGGGAATAAAAATCCAACAACAATAATATATTGAAAATAATCAGAAGGATGTTAGATACAAATAAAAGAGCATGGGATTCGAAAATGAATTTGGCATTGTGGGATGATAGGAAAATTGTCAAGAAATCTACCAAACACTCACCCTTTCAATTGATATATGGGAAGAAAGCTAGATTTCCCTTGGACAATTTTTTTCCTGCTTACATATTCATAGTAGAAGAAGGGACTGAGGATGTTGACTTCACAGATGAGAGAATTGAGAAGTTAGTTGAACTGGATGAAATTAGAAGGGATGAACAAAAAAAATTTAAAAATATAACAAGTTAGAGTCTTGCATTAAAAAAAGGAAACTGACAGGATGTTTGAAGAAGTAGAAAGGGTACTCATATTGAATGCTATTAATTAGGACAAAGGGGAACATGGTTAGTTTGAATCCTTGTGGATTGCACAATACATGATCACATGGAAAGGGGGAGAAAATTCATACTACTAGAACACCTTAGAAGAAGCACACAAATTGTGAGTGCATGGATAATTCTTAAAACACTTTTTCTATTATGAGAAGAAGATCTATTACATACATAGTAGATTAGGTTACACCTATCCATATCATTTCTACATATCCCACACTACCTCCCATTTCATTTCTCACCATTCCTTTTTCTCCCATTTTGGGTTGGTTTTCTCTCCTAGATATAAACTTGATTATTTCTATGCCCATAAGGGGCATACATGCCCTGATAGAGACACCATTGGGACTCTAAGTTTCAAAAATTTAGTGTCCCAATAATCCAATTATAAACATTAAAAAGCACTCATTAGTCAATTCTCATACCAGCACTGATCATTTTCAATCCTTTGTCTTTGATCATGAGTCTAAAGATCCTCTTTGAAAATAACTATTGGAAGTAACTTCATTTTCCCATGAGGCACCTTTGAACTACGAGTGCCTTAGAGCCACTATCCATATAGTTCATTTGTAAGCAATATTTTTAGTTTTGAAGACACCATGCAGGCTTTCCCAATCTATTTTATGTCTGTTAAGTAAGAATAATGTATCGGGGAAAGTCCACAAATTTTACACTAATTAAGAAGAAGCAATGAAAAAGAATATACCAAACATATTTACATAAAAATCAATAATATTCATCAATGAGAATGTGGCGTGAAAGGACCGATTGGACAAAAGAGCATATTCTATAGTATCGACAAAATTAATTTGCAGTTATACTGATGAAAAAGTAATCGGTAGAAGGAGACGAAATTATATCTATTAGTTTACTTCAGACTTGTTTAATCAGGTTAGATCAGGTGGTGAGTTTACTTCAGACTTGTTTAATACCTACTGCGAAGATCATGGAATATATAGACAAGCATTTACTCCTAGGATACCACAAAAGAATGGGATAGTAGAGTGAAGGAACAAAACAATATTAGATGCTGCCAGGACTATGTTGCTGGAAGGAAATGTATCACATGTTCATTGGAAAGAAGTTGTTTGTATTGTTATGTACACCTTGAATAGAATTTAGATCAGAGAAGGTAAAAGTAATATTCCTTATGAATTATGGTTTAATCATACTCCTATTGTAAAATATTTCAGAATATTTGGAAGTAAATACTATATCAAAAGAGATAATGAGATAGGGAAGTTTGGCGCTAGAAGTGATGAAGGAATCTTCCTTGGTTATTCTACAGATAGAAAAGCCTATAAATGTTTCAATCTAAGATTGAGGAAGTTTATTGAAAGTGCTAATGTGAGAATATATGAAAGGTTTTAGGTTCAAGAGAGAATGTATGACTGTGGTCAAATTACAGAGGTTAAGGAGGTCACTGTGAATCTTTAAGAACCTTTGGAAATTGATAATGATATCGAAGATGAAACAAATGAGCCTACTAAAACTCCTAACACTCTGAGGTATGTTAAGAAGAACCATCCTAAAGATCAAATCATTAGTGATGCAAGTAGAGGGATGATTACTAGATCAAAAGTACGAGATGAAATCTGTCTGATTTCTCAAGTTGAACCAAACACTACTGATGAAGCATATTGAGATGAATCTTGGACAGAAGCTATGTAGGGAGAATTAGAACAGATAAAGAAAAACAAGACTTGGGAATTGGTTCCAAGGCCTAAAAACAAGAATGTGATAGGAAATAAATGGGTTTTCAGAAAAAAATGGATGAGGAAGCAATAGTGGTAAGAAATAAGGCTATACTTGTTTGTAAAGGCTACTTGCAACAAGAAGGCATAGACTTTGAAGAAAAAATTTCTCCTATTACTAGGTTGGAAGCTGTGAGGTTATTTATTTCTTATGTTGCACATAAATACTTTAAGGTATATCAGATGGATGTGAAATCTACATTTTTGAATGGAGATTTGGAGGAAGAGGTACACATAGAGCAACCTGATGGACTTACTCTAACAGAAGATGAAGACATGGTTTGTAAACTTGAAAAAAACATTGAATGGACTGAAACAAGCACCAAGAGCATGGTATGCAAGACTAGACATGTATCTTCTTCATCTTGGTTTTAGAAAAGGTAATGCACACAATAATTTATACTTAAGAACTGGTGAAGATGGAATTCTAATCATAGAAGTTTTTGTTGATGATATCATTTTTGGAGGTAGTGATGAAATGAGTAAAATATTCTCTAAAGAGATGGAAAATGAATTTGAAATGTCAATGATTGGTGAAATGAAATTTTTTCTTAGATTGCAAATTAATCAGAACAAGAATGGAATTCTTATATCTTAGACCAAGTATCTTAAGGAGATGTTGAATAAATTTGGAATGGAACACTACAACCTGTGGGACACCTATGGTGACTGGTTATAAACTTACTCATAATGATGAAACTCAGAGTGTCTTTCAGACAAAGTATAGATCAATGATTGGATGTCTACAATATCTAACTCACACTAGACTAGATATTTCCAATGTAGTTGGAATTGTGGAAAGATATCAAGCAGATCCTAAAGAGACACACCTTGCTTCTCTGAAGATAATTTTCAGATATTTGAAAGGAAAAATTGAGTATGGATTATGGTATGAAAAATCTGATAACTTTATTTTGCATTCTTATCATGATTCTTATTGGGTAGGTAGTGTGGATGATAGAAAGAGTACAAGTTGAGGAGAATTTTTTATTAGAAAAAGGTTAGTTTATTGGTTAAGTAAGAACCATGATTGTATAGCTCAGTCTACTGTTGAATCTAAGTATGTTGTTGCTGCTATAAATTGTACACAAGTTGTTTGGATGAAAGAAATGATGAAGGACATTGGAATAGTTTTTGAAGAGCCATTGGTTGTCCATTGTGATAACAGTAGCACAGTGAATATGTAAAATAATCCTGTAATGCATTCAAAGACAAAACATATTTCTATCTAGAATCATTTATTGAGAAACAAGGTAGCAGAGAAGGAGATCAGATTGGAGTATGTTAGCACAAAGGAACAAATAGAAGATATATTTACTAAACCTTTTTGCCAAAAGATGCTTTTGAGTATCTCAAAAGAATTCTTGGGGTGAGAAACCCTCCATGTGGCAATTAATTGATGTACGTATGCATCATTCTAGTGGATTTCAGAGCTATATCATTTTATGGACTTGATGTATGGATCTACTCCTCAGGGGGAGTGATCACAGGAACACTACAAAACATATTTGGGTGATTTTTCACCTGATGGTTATAGACATGAAGATTTGAAAAATATACACATTGAATAAGATTTAGGAAGAGTTATGGCACCCTTTTCCCTTTTTTTCTAAGGGGGGGAGATTCTATGTTAAAATCCCTACCGTTTTAGGGAGATTTGTATTGAGGATATTGAGAAGATTGTATTAAGAGAGGATACTTTTTGGGTTGATAGATTTTCCCATATGTTGCCATCAATGTCAAAGGGGGAGATTGTTGGATGATGTTTTTAATGATGTTGTTAGCATTCATGTTTTCTCACTGATGTCAACATATGTTTTTGTGGATGAAGAACAGACTGGTTATTACTCTTGTATGATGAATTACATAAGTGTACGGATACTGTATGGTTTTATCAGAATGAATGAAGATGGGGATATAAAGAAGGATGTTTGATGATATTAGTTCTAACTTCTCTTGGCTTAACAGTTCTTATTGGAAAAGTTATAGATATTTTGGTAAAGACTGGTTTCTAGACTATGACAACGATAATTGACAGAGTGAGTCTCTATGTTTTGAGTATATCTTACAGGTGATGATGATTCGGGTTATGCGCACTTAAAGGATTAAAGAAGACATGTTAAAGAATTTTTATGATCGATCACAAGACGTATGAGTGATGGTGATGTCAGTTGTGGCATGTATTCTAGAGGAGACCTATTTGGGGCCGACTTTAGAGATGTAGCATGTATTATGGATTAAGAGCGTGGATTCCAAATCTTGGACTATATCTGATGTATTTTAATTGATGTATACTTTTTTTAGATACTATGTGTAACTTACAAATGGGTTAAATAATTATTTTTATATTGGGAAAGCTTAAATTGGCTGACCTAATCAATTATTTTAATAGGGTATATATGAGAGATATTTTATTTTGAAAAGAGAGAGTGAGTGGAGTGAATGTGAATGTATATGAAGAGAATGTGATTGACAGAGGAACCTGTGAATCTTGATTGACTATTGGATATAGAGAAAAAGACATGTTCATTGTACTTCATTCGAACTAACCAAGCAAAGAGTTTCTATCTGACAATTCACTAGATTGTATATTTTCTATATACACTTGTTTTGATTGTAAATCCTTGAGGGTGGCTTTAACCTTCTTTGGGCAGTGAGCCCACTGTTACTCCTGAATCCTAATAGGGTATGTCCTTTAACAGGGACTATGTACTGTAATGTTGTAATAAGCTCCTAACAGGGCTAAATCTTTTAACAGGGATACTATACTCTCAGTACATCATTTGTGGGTGCTAATTCCCACCAGGGTTTTACCTTTAACAAGGTTTCCTCGACAACAAAGGATTGTGTTATTGTGTTCGCATTTACTATGTTATTACTTGATGTAAAGTTTTGGTTTATAATGTTAAATTTTTAATAATCTATCTCATAATTGATTCGCCCCCCCCCTGCCAGTTGTGTTGGTGGACTGTTATTCCTAACATTAAATGGATTGATCTGATCTTTTGGGTCGAATTGATCAAGTCATAGGGTGTTAGGGGATGGATTTATGTTGATTATGGTTCCATTTTTGTCAACTAGTGTTATTTTAGCGTTTCACATAAGTTTGTTAATCCTTGTCAAACCCTATTTATGTGCTTTTGTTTCTACTGCATAAAGGTTGGTTATGTTCCTGAGACAAGTGGTGCACATCAGATTCTATTTAAAATATTTTCAAGAAAGATCAAGTTGGTGGAGGAAAGAAGATAAGTGAAAATTGGATGTAGAAGGACAAATGTCAATTACATATCATTTTTAGGGTTTCCTTCTTTAAGTATCTTTCTTTTCTCTGGTGTAAGGGTTCTCATTTCTCTATAAGAATTCAGGTCAAGTTTTGAGTGTGGTTTCTCTTTAAATATTTATGTATTTCCTCTACATATAGGGTGTTCTTGATCTCTTTCTGGTTCTAGAGAAGAACATCATTGTAATAGCTAGTTTTATGAATGAAATGCCAGTGTGGTTCTATTGTTATCAATTTTTCTCCATTATGTTTCCTGAATCACATAGATTAAGCCATCGAGGGTGTTTTAGTCTTGTCTATTGTAAGATTTTCAATAGATTTATACGAAGGATAACTGTGATTTGGGATTTGTCTTCAAATATGTATGAGTTGGGGTATCAAGGATATGTCAACTTATCTTTCATTGGATTATGATTAATGTATTTTCTATTCCATGGTCTCTTCCAATGGGAGGGATAAAAACTTTGAATAGGTAGTTGCATGTTTAAATAGACAGGTGGATCCACAAATAGAACTTGATGGGGTATGTTTGATTTAAGGCATTATACATATTAGACTGTGTTGTCTCCTTTATTCATAATATTCTTTGAAATGCTTTTTTTACTTTGTTGTGCATTGGATAAGGCACTGGTCTATGAGATATCAGGGGTACTTCAGTGATCAATTAACCCAAAACATAAATAAAAATCCTTTCCGTTGATGTTGATAGGAGGAAGTTAGAATAGTTCTAGTTTTCAAACATGATTTATGCAAGTGGAATACTACATAAGATTTGGTAAAAACATTGAGGTACATGTTACCTAAAGGTTTGAAATCTATTCCACAGTTATATCTGCAAGATATTTTTTTCCACAAAGAGTTATGTGTGTACAAATTAGGTATACTCGCCTGAGTGATTTGGAATTCAAAGTGTAGAAGGTCTTTGAACCTTGTCAATGTTGGCTTTCTCTTGTCTCTTTTCTATTGAGGGTGTTGAGTTTGTGTCCTAGGTTTGTAATCCCACAACCTGGTCTCAGAATCTCATCTAGGAAAGCAGATTGCAATAAAAAGTACTAACACAATTGGCGAATCTACTAGGGAGAGAGTCAAAAGCAACATATAGACTCAGTTTTGCATAAGAGAGATTTGTTCTATGTTTAGTCAAAATCAATCCTAGAGTGATATGATTGTTATAGAGTCATATGCTACAAATAAGTATTCCTCATACTTATAAAGTGAGTCAAGGTTTTTTTGTCTATCATTGCAATATTATGTGAAAATCCAAAGTTCTTAAACATATTCATATACTATCTCACAAGAGGTGAGTGGCGACTCTGAGTTGTCTGATTGCACCAGTGTGCATTTGTGGAGAAAAGAAAAATAAAAAAGGTGGACTTGCAGTGATGATGAAGCATGTCTTTAGGATCTTATGACCAAGGCATTGTCAGAAGATGAATCTATATTAGACCCTATTAGGGGTGTGTTGTTAGTTTTCTATTTTTGAAGAAGGTTAGAATGGGGTGAAGAGATCTCAATTGATTCAAATTTATCCTCTGCAAAGAGGTGGAAACCCTACCAAAGTTTTAAAGGTGATGTGAAGGTGACTTCAAATCAAGTATTTTTGCAGCTAATCTAATACATCCAAGTATTTTATTTTTCAAGGTTATAAATGTTTCCTTATTAAGTGATCTAAGCACTAAGAAAATGAACAAGGTTTGGTTAGAGGTTTGCATTGTTTCAAGATTATAGTTGCATTTTGCAAAATCAAATGGAAGTATGTACTACTTAACATATATGACCCTAAAATTTGCAAGGTTCCAAATGGATCCCATGTCTAAATTTGATAATGATCATGAGAGGCTTAGAAGAGAAAGGAAGATGTGATAAGACAAAAGTTGATCAAGATTGATCAATTAAGATGGAAATTTATGAACCAAATAGAAATAAATTATGTTGAAGAACCTAAGAAGGTTTAAGAGGAAGAAATTATCTTTTTGGGAAAAATGGTAGGAGGGAGGAGGATCAAATCAGTGTACTTGTTATATGAAAATTTTTCTAAAGCATAAGATGAGCTTCCAAGGGGTGTTGTGGATTTTCAAGAGTCTACATATATTGGTTTTTTTTTGGAACTCTATTTTCCTAAATCAATTCATTGGCCAGCCCCTCGAGGGAAGAATATGTTGAGTCTTCAAGAAAATGGATAAAAAATGTTGAAGATCTTAAATCTGAGATTGCACATGAGGCTGTTCCTAGTGCTACTGATTTTGAGATTGATAGAAACCAAGGTGATAGTGATGATTCCATTGGCTATGATGTCTCTTGCAATCATGATAGTGATGCTTTTTCTCAATAGAAGGTAAAGCATATGTGTGGTGAGAGTGATGGATATAAAAGTGATATTGATGGTTCTATATGGGATGATCTCTCTTATGAAACTAATTATTACTCTTAGCATGTAACAACAAATAGCTATGATGAACAAGAGGATCATATTATTTAAGATGTAAGTTGTTTTTTTGATGTTTCAAATGAATCTTAGAGTGTTGATGAAGGGATGTGCATTCCTTTATCAGGTTATGTATGTATTGATGAATCCAATGATTTTTCAGTTTTAAATCAGAAAGATGATCCTTCTCAGTATAAGGCAAAAGATGTTTGTAGTCAACAAGAAGTTAATGATTGGATAAATGAAAATGATGCTTATGACTTCATATCAGAGGTGGACGAAAGAGATGACAGTGGTTCACTTCATAGTGAACAAATTTATGAGTTCCTAACTTTTGAATATCTAAGATGTTAAGAGAGGGATAGCTCCGAGTTCTTACATCCAACACACATTGATTTTGACAAAGAGTGTATATCAGATTGCCAATATTTTGATATGTGTGTTTTTTATTCCCCTTATACTTCTATGTCACTAGGATACAACAATAAGACTAAATATGATAGAGCATATGATGAAAGAGTCAGTGTATTTCAAGATTCAAAAGATGAAGAGTTTCCTAGCATGATGTTGAGTAGTGATTGGGATAGTTATGTGGATTGTGAATCTGTTTCAGATTCAAAATCATTTGTTAAACCACTTCAGGATAGTCTTTCAGTTACTCAAGGTATGAAAGTGCATGATGAGTATGTGAATAATTATTCTCCCTCTAATAAACAAGAAGATGGTTTGCATAAGGTTGATATCTTGCAAACTAGTGTCAAAATACAAAATGATGACTCCAGTGATAAGGAGAATATGAGTGCTTTACCCTTAAGTTGGATGATAATTTTCTGACATGTGCAATTGAGTTATAAAAGTATAAATGTTGCATGAAGTATGATTTCATTATACCTAATGCGTGCAATATTAGTATGCCACATGATTTTATTTTTCATTCTTTGCCTGATTTCCTTTTAGGCTCTATTGATGGGTGTGCTGATAATTATTTCTCTGGTGAGATAATGGAAATTATTAGTAAATTTGATCAGGAAGATGAAAGGGATATTCTTAGCTTGTTTCCAGTGCAGAGCGCAGAAAGTTTTTTTTTTGACAAAGGCAAGATGATTTAGAAATTTGGTGATGGCTTAGGGAAATTAAGCCTGGTTTGATTTCTTCAAATTAGGGAAAAGAGGGCATAGATAATATGACTTTACTAAGCATTTTATATCTGTGTATATTCATGTTTTTATGCTTTAGTATTTTTTTCTATAGGGTTTTGGTATGAATTTTTTGTCTTCTCTTCTCAGAGATCTGGAATCTAGTGTTGAAGTTGTGTTCAACCCTCCTCAGTCAGAGCCACTATTAGTACTCATTTCTTTGAGTACCATTTAAAACTTTTTAGAGATTCAAACTTCTTCAATAGT
Source organism: Thuja plicata (assembly GCA_018584345.1). Classification (NCBI taxonomy): domain Eukaryota; kingdom Viridiplantae; phylum Streptophyta; class Pinopsida; order Cupressales; family Cupressaceae; genus Thuja; species Thuja plicata. Next base: position 4,918,128 of record MU228144.1, on the reverse strand, counting down.
GGAAATATTTAAGTTATAGAGGTTGTTTCTCTTTATCTTGCATGAGAAGGTTGTAAAGGCATGAGGAATTCATGTTTTCCTAGCTTTGGATGGTCTCTATGTAGTCAAAAGGGGTTGGAAATAGTCAGATTGTCTGTGGCACCTTTGCTGGTCTATTTTTGTTTAAAGTGCTCAAGTTCCTTTCTCCCACATTGGCAGTACGGTGAAGAAACTTATTATTTTTATAGCCAATACCGTAGTGGTTAAGTGTCGAAAGGCACATAGATTTTTGGCCAATTTTTTAGTCGTCAAGTAGTTAGATGGAGGTTAGTGGTGGCCAACTCATGGATAGGGAGGAAAATTTTGTGGGCCCATATAGAGATCACATGGAAGAAGGTGTTGTGTGGTGATAGATGTCAACATGGCGCTATGTCATGATCTAAGTCATGATAGATCTAGTCAGATCATGACATTGAGACTAGATTACATATGGTAGATAGATAGTTGGTCTACCAAGTGAGATGGTGAGTTGGTAGAGGTCCTTTTGAATCAGAGGGTGACACATAGAAGTGAAGGAATTATATTTTTCCATTAGTATACACAAGGAAAAACATGATCTACACCATTTTTTTACACTACACTGACAAACAGGGCACAACACTACTCGACGCCAAGGTTAGCCAATACTGCCAAGTTCAAAGCATCTCGAAAAACACTATTTAGTGTTACCCGATGAAAAAAAGGTTAAAGGAACCCAATGAGTAAGAACAGTACAACCCGACGGAATAGAAAAGCAAGGAACCCAAAAGATAAAGGGAACCCGATGATCAATTCAACAAAGGAACACCGACAGACTTTCAGTTCAACCCGACGACCAAG
>MU228144.1:4897413-4917184 GCA_018584345.1 Thuja plicata | reverse complement strand
TATATATATATATATATAGCTTCTTGATTTGTTTTAAAACCATATGTGCGGACGAAGAAATGTATTTATTATTGTTTTAATTTGTTTTGCTGATTTAAAACATGCAAACTAAAGATCAAGGTCAAGTTGTAAACCTTGGATCTAAGAGTTAACATTGTAATGCATGATTCTAGAATAGGTCAAACACTTGTATAAATAAATGCTCAATCTATTGAAGCAAAGTTGTTGTTCGATGATGATTGTAGCCACAGAGACCATCTAAGAACCAGAAAAGAGATTTCATGCATAAGGACAGAAAAGAATCAAATAAGTTTCAAGAAAAAGAACACAGGCTAACGACGAGTAGAGAAAGGTATTAATCAGTCACCTAGGGTGATATTCTTATTATGAGAGCTTTAATGGATATGTGATCAACAATTGTAGATTGCATTAAGTCAGGTCAAACATTTTTACTCATTCTAAAAAGTGTAGTACACTTAAGAAATCCTTTCAAGAAAGGTGGACTTAACAGTCCTATTGTAAATCTCTTAACTGAGTGCACACTTAAATCAGTGTTGCTAAAGCTCTTAATAGAGTAGATCTTAATAGGTCTCCACTTTAATACTCCTAATAGGGTAGATCATCAAAAGTGATCAATTGTAAGCCTTTACCATCTCCCTTCCATTCTGCAGATAGAGATTTTTTGTGGGTGCCATCCCCACCGCAGTTTTTACTTCCTAACCAGAGTTTTCTGTGATATCATATCTTGTGTTATGTGTTTGTTACTTTCATGAATCTTTCTATGAATGTTGCAAACAATTAAAGATTATGAATTAATGTTACATGCATAAGAAAGAACAATATTAATGGTCGATAATACAGTCTATAATGATTACTAATGATGAATGGTGAAAATAGTTAAAAGTTTTAGAGGTACTGATTCACCCCTCCCCTCTCAGTACTACTTCCCTTTAATCCCAAAAATTGGTATTAGATCTAAGTCTCTTCTTGGAAAAGATTAAAGGCTTAAGAGAAAAGATCATACAATGGAGAAGTACAAACTTGATAAGAATATTGAGAATAAAAAGCTTGAGATACAAATGTTCTATGAATAGTATAAACAAGCGAGAATCAAGATGAGAGAGCTATTGGATGAGAGGAAAGGTATGGCAATGTGGAGTAATGAAAAAGATTATCAAGAAGAAGAGATTCTAGATTTCTTTGAATCTTCAAGATCAAATACAAGTAATACATCATATTCATCAGAAGAGAACATCACAAATCTAAAGGAGATCAATCAACATCTGACAGAGCAAATAAAGATGCTACAAATCAGTCAAGAGAGCCAAATGGTAAGAATGCTTGATGTGATGAGTTCTTCTAGACAAGATGAAATAGAAAGAACACTTGCTATTGATGATAGAAGGAATATTATAGAGAAACTACAAGAAAAGGAGTTATAAATTCAAAGACATGTTGAGCATCACCACAAGATAAAAAATCAGATTATTCTAATGAGTGAAGAAGCAAACAAAATGAATATAGAACTCATTGAAAGAGTAAAGGCTATCAGTGAACTAAGAGAAGAAAATGAAAAACTAAAGCATGCGGGTATAATTCAGCAACAACATAATGAAGTTAGCAGAAAGGCTGAAGAGAGCAATAAAAGAATGGATGACTTTCTTGAAGGACAACGAATAGCCAACAACAACAACGGTCTAGGCTTTACCAAAAATGGAGAATAATCAAATCAATCCAATCCAAAGAATGTCTATGAAAATCCAAGACCAAGAAAGATAACATGAAATCACTGTGGAAAGAGAGGCCACACATCAAATGTATGCCGAGGCAAAATGAAAGGTATTCCTAAATCTACGTCTTCATTCATAGGATTCTGTTATAAATGTAACAAGAAAGGACATAAAGAATATGAATGTAAGTCGAAGATGGATCAACCCAAGAAGGAAATCTACATGGAAAAATATTGTCCTACATGCAAGATGAATGGGCACACAAATCTTGAATGCTGGAAAAAGAAAAGGCAAGCATGGAAACCTAAAGGTCAAGAAACTCCCTATCAACCAAAGAGAATTGGTATTCAATATGTATGGGACTACAATACATGGACAAACTATACATCATGTGGTAGATATGTTCACATTGTTGCGAACTACATGAGGCCATGGACCAAAAGGTCTAGGGGCTGGTCAAACTCTGGAATGGCCTGCTTACACTATCACAAAGTTGGTCATCTCAAGAAATATTGCAAAGACCGAATGACAAAGACAAGCACATATCCCAATGGAAATACCATTGAAGCTATCTAGAGGGCTAGAGACAAAATGTAGAGAAAAGATTCAAGCAATGATGAAGCTGGACCAAGCCATGCAAACACCAAGTCATATTTTGCATCAATTCCATTATACAATTGATAGATAGTCAAAATCTGCATAAATAAAGATGCATATTATGTTACTTGTTTCAATTCTGAGAAAACAACCCCGTTGGTATACACATACCAAAAATCATCAGTGAATATAAAGGATAATTTTTTTACACTTACCGTAAATTTTTGGTTAACACATAAAATGGTTAAGTTACCAATGTAACCCGAGACCCGTGAGTAAGGAAGCAAAGTTACAAAGTTGTCATGACAGAATATTGATACCCGTTGGTAAAAGAAAAATTATTAATAGCTGTCTAGAGCATCATGTCAACACCGACAATGATTTTGAAAGTCTTCGTGGTGAACTCCATCTTCATGTCCCAATGATTCGTTGAGCATTTATGACAAAGACTCAGGGCAAAAAGTCTATAAATAGTCAACGGAAGCACTTCATTTTGCACTCGCAATTTGAAGAGAAAATCAGAGAAAAAAATAGAGTGATTGAAGAGAATTCAATAGAGCGACCTCAACTCAATCCAAGCACACTACAAATAGATCATTCACTATTATCACAGATCAAAGTAAGTACCAAGGGCACCGAAAGATCTCTATCGGTATTTTTCAAGAAAACCCTAAAACTTGAAAAACAATGGCTACCACCTCAAGAACTGCTAAGATCAAGAGTGATAAGAAGAATGTGGTTAGGTTAATCAAGAATAACACCTATGTAGAACCCAAATACAAGATATGCCCAGAGATTGCATCACAACCCAATGAAAATGGCATGTTTTCTAAAATTCCACCTAGGGTTTTGCTAATAAAGGACATACGGTCCTATATTCACTGTAAGATTGCCGAGATAGGTGATCTAGATATGGATGAAGCTTACAAGAAGCTTTGTGATTCTGAAGGGAACCTAAAGGAAGAGCGCAAACACTTAGAGGTTAAAGGGATAACTAATTCCCTATATTTCTCAAGGGACCTCAAGACCGACTGGATTAGGTTGGTACTTAGTAGAATGCATGACCAGAAGTTGTGGCTGGATCAACCCAAACAAATCACTAAGGATGTCCTTCACATTTTCACTCATTATCCAATAACCGAAAATCCTAAGGGTCATAAACATCCTTCTAGGAAAGAAGTTGAAAAGCTTACTAAAGCTGAATGGGATAACAGAGGTCTGAAAGTGAACATCATCACCGACAAAGAACTGAGATTCGGTACATGTGTGATTGGGTAAAAGATCTTTCAGGAAAGCAGGATGAACAGGATATCAGTAACATCAGTAAGCACAACTTAAAAAATAGTGACCAAGGGCATACAGATGGATCTATGTGAGATCCTGTTGAAACAACTTGATGAGAACATGAACACAATAATGTTTGCAAAGACTAATACATCTAAGTTCGGCTCACTTATCATGTGCATCTTTTTCTACTTTCAAGAATACTTTCCTTCAGTAAGAAAAGTAAAATGGGACTCTACTAAGCTGGTGACATTATAGATTAGTGAACTAATTAAATCACTAGGAGATAATTTTGAATCTGTTATGACTGCATACTGCCTTAAATTCAAGGAAAAGATAATGGAAAGGACAAGGATCCCTGAACAACTTATTGAAAAACATAGTGATGAGATATGTTTTATGGTGGATACAAATTTCACCCATATCAAACCGGTTGTATCAAGGACAACTTGGTTATCCCCACTTGATTATGAAATCAACATAGATCAAGCAACCAATGCTATTAATGCATTGATCAATGAGCCTATTGACAAAAAGCAACCAAGGTTTGGAACATATGAAGAGGCCAGCTCAAAGATAAAAAGAGGCCTATAAATTAAGAAGACTAGCAATAAGAAAAATAATATGGTTAAGAATCTTAAAAATATTCTATCGGTAAATGAGGAGGAAAAAGAACAAATTGAGGAAACTGATGAACAGGGTACCATCGGTGAAGGGCAAGATGGGCAAAGATCAAACTCTGAGGAAACTGAATTGGATACATCTTCACCTCCTACAAAGAAGCAGAGGACAAGTAGTGAAACTGCTAAGACCGATACCACACCTCTTAAGAAAGGTCAAGTAAGGACCTATAAGAGGAAGTAACCAACAAAGCAAACAAAGGAACAAACTTTGAAGACCTCGGCTACAAAGAGGAGAAAAAGGTTGGTTAGGAAAAAATATGACATAGAAGACACAAAAGATGATGATCCTGATGTGACAAAAAATAATTTCAGAAATCTAACAATTGATGAGGTTGTTAAATCCATTGCTACACATGGTACAATGACTGATAAGAAAATCAGACAATGGGATACACTCAAACCAGAGGACCAAAATAAGATACAAGAGGCAATCATCAGGTCAATAGTAAAATTCAAATATGTACCAGCCAAATTTATCAACCAAATACCTAAAGAGCTGGGTAATAGAATATCCCAACAATGGTCATATGCTCTATAGACCAAAAGTGAAGTGAGGGAGAGGGTACTTGTTACACTTATGCCTCCTGAATCTAAAGTTGAAGAAATCAAATAAATTATGAAGAAGCACTCAGGCAAGTTTGTAGCCAAGATAAGGGCTTACAAAGTGCTTGAAGATAAGTTTATAGAGCTAGACACAATGACCAAAACAAAATGGAGACAACTCCTAGATCTACCAACAAAGTCAATAAGTTGTGAAGAACAGTTACTTCTCACTGACACACCTCATAGAGAGGAGGAGAAAGACAATGCAAGTCCTCAACACATTGCTTTGGATAATGTTGAAGATATGGAGGCAATAGATTTGGACAAGGTAATGGATGATCTTGACATTCAAGATATCACCAATTATGACTTTGATAAAGATCCACAGAAGAAAGATGATGTAATATTCATAACACCTAACGATCAGGAAAGGCAACCAGAATTGAAGACATCAGAGGACAAAGAAATGAATGTTGTTGATGAGACATGGAACGAAACATCAGTCATGGACTTAACAGAACCAGACCCTGTAGAGAAAGTACAAAAAGATGAGGATGTCACTGCTCAAAAAGACCAAACCGACAAGAAGGACACCACTCTTGACAAAGCACAAGCTAACACTCAAAGAAATATGTCAGTATTGATGAAGGCAATCAATATACTAGAGGGTAATGAAGGATCTATTGTAAAGGATACAAGCACACCCGAGGACAAGGGTGATGCATAAGCAAAATACACCACAAATAATACAAAGGAAAAAACTGTAGAGCAAGCTGCAAATGATGATTAGAAAGATAAATCTACTGATCAAAATAAAGAAGAAACACAAAAGGTAGAAGAGGACAAGAAAAAAGATAAGAGTGAATAAGCAAAGAAAGATAAGCTGGAAAAGAAAATAGAAGAAAAATCTATAGAGACACCCAAGGTTGATGGAGAGACATCTTCACCAAACCGTTAGGTGCACACCGAGCATAAAACACAAAAAGCATCATCAACAAAGCCTTCACCAAGCACTTCAGAGAGGAAAAATGAACTAGCAATGGTAGTTGATACATCTACATCCCCACAAGTCTCAAAGAAGAAGAAGAGCAAGCATAAGAATCTAGTAACTCTGGATGAAATCATTGAGATTCCAATTTTTGATCCAAGGACATTGGATCTGACTCAATTGACCAAGCATGCAAGACTATGTGAGAGAAAATAAATGCAAGACAAATTAAGGAAAGCCACAAAGGAGGCAAAGGTACTTGAAGTAGCAAGAGGTATACTTCAACAAATAGTACTGGATGTAGATGTTGATCAAACAGCCCCAATGCTTGATCAACTACTGGTTCTCACAGAGGCAATCACATCTCAGAATATCGATGTTGAGAAGGTCATGGAAGAAAGACTTGAATATGAGTATGAGTTCAAGCTAGCAGAAAAGATAATCCAGGAAGTGGCATTGAAAAAGGTAAATATTTCTAAATTGGTGAGCATAATTTATCCAATCATCTCAGAATCTATTAATTTGATACAAAAATTATGCACACTTGATCAACTCACATAGGATTATACTGACAAGATATCACAGATAGATGCTGATCTTCAAAAAAGTGCACAAAATCTCATGAATAGTGAAGATGCAATAAAATTACACAATGAGAAACTCAAACAAGCTCAGAAATTAAGATAGGATATACAGATTGTAGAGACCAAGTTTAGAGATGAAGTAAATGAGCTACAAGCACAACTCTTACCTACACTCTCACTACTACAGAAACATATGACAGAGGCAAATGCACTAATTGCCACCCCAGAAATGTTTTTCCTAGACAACATTTATGGTATGCATGCAAGGATAGAGCTAGAGCACATGGAACTAGAACTCCTAAAAGAAAAATGGGAGAAATTGGTCGAAGACATCAAGAAAACCTATTCACATATTTTTGACACATTATAAGTTACACATTTTTTGGCATCTTATAAGTTGTAAATTTTCTTCATCAGTATCAAATAAAGGGGGAAGTGATATGAACAAACATAGTAAAAGAAGGGGGAAGTGAAAGGAGGAATGAAATATACAGCCACTCAATTGAAAGAGAAAAGAACAGGGAATGTATAGTATAGAGGAAAGTATACATGTACATATACTTATACTATACCAATGCATACAGTTAGGGGGATTCATATAATGACAAGGATATCAACATGGTGTACATACTAAACACTTTAGTATTATGCACATATCAGTTTTTGATACTAATGTCAAAGGTGGAGATTGAAGGCATTATATTTTTCCATTAGTATACATAAGGAAAACCATGATCTACACCATCAGTTTACACTACACCGACAGACAGGTCACAACACTACCCGACGCCAAGGTTACCCGATACTGCCAAGTTCAAAGCATCCTGACAAACACTATTTAGTGTTACCCAATGACAAAAAGGTTAAAGGAACCTGAAAAAACAACAAAGAGAGGAAACCAATAGATAAAGGGAACCTGATGATCAATTCAACAAAGGAATGATGAAAAAATTTCAGTTCAACCTGACGACCAAGAACCGACACTCAGTTACATCCCGCAAAAAGTGGATTTGACTATCCACGTCAGATAAATCACTGAAGTTGTATATATAGCTTCATGATTTGTTTTAAAACCATTATGTGTGGAGGAAGAAATGTATTTATTATTGTTTTAATTAGTTTTACTAATTTAAAATATGCAAACTAAAGGTCAAGGTCAAGTTGTAAACCTTGGATCTAAGAGTTATCATTGTAATGCATGATTCTAGAATAGGTCAAACACTTGTATAAATAGATGCTCAATCTATTGAAGAAAAGTTTTTGTTTGATGATGATTGTAGCAACGGATACCACCTAAGAACCAGACAAGATATTTCATGCAGAAGGACAAAAAAGAATCAAATCAGTTTCAAGAACAAGAACATAGGATACTGACGAGCAGAGAAAGGTATTAATTACTCACTTAAGGTGATATTCTTATTATGAGAGCTTTAATGGATCTGTGATCAGAAATTGTAGATTGTATACAGTTAGGTAAAACATTTGTACTCATTCTAACAAGTGTAGTACACTTAAGAAATCCTTTCAAGAAAGGTGGACTTAACAGTCCTATTGTAAATCTCTTAACCGAGTGCACACTTAAATCAGTGTTGCTAAAGCTCTTAATAGAGTATATCTTAACCGGTCTCCACTTTAATACTCCTAATAGGGTAGATCATCAGAAGTGATCAATTGTAAGCCTTTATCGGCTCCCTTCCATTCTGCAGATAGTGAATTTTTGTGGGTGTCATCCCCACTGCAATTTTTACTTCCTAACAGGAGTTTTCTGCGATATCATATCTTGTGTTATGTATTTATTACTTTCATGAATGTTTCTACGAATGTTACAAATAATTAAAGATAATGAATTAATGTTACATTCATAAGAAGAACAACAATAATGGTTGGTAATATAGTATAGAATGATTACTAATGATGAATGGTGAAAAGAGTTAAAAATTTTAGAGGTACTGATTCACCCCTCCCCTCTCAGTACTACTTCCCATTAATCCCTACAAGAAGATGGTTGTCGGGCTAAAAGAAGATAACATTTATGCGGTTCAGATTAGATCCAATGGTTGTCATTATCCCATAATTGGAAGATGCATGAGTATTATTGTTTGCAGGATCATGCCATGATGCCAAGTGTCCCTCTAAGATCAAAGATGAAAGAAGGTTCATCAACCATTAGATCAGATCCTATTGTGTGGTAGGCATGTTTCCTCTATCCAAAAGATGCAATTTGTTTAACTTTTGCGGCATAATGATAGATTGACAAGTGGAAAGTGTGGGCTTGAGATGAGGTAAGGGTAGGAAAAAGAAGAACCATTGGATCATTCTTCATCATGCGGTGGGCTTAAAGCCTTTGTCAGGAGATGCATGATTTATATCCATCGTAGGTTCATGACAATGCAGTAGATGGATATACAATCAGATCAAGGTTGATCATATGGTGGGTGTTATTCCTTGATGTGCATATTCAAGGAGGTTAAGTCTTTGCGGCTTCATGCTTTTGTGACGCGTGGAAATTTGTAGGCCTAGGTCGTAACTATAGTTAAGTTATGCATCATGCAGATCAAAGAAGATCTAACAGTGGGCGCATTGCCTCTAATGGAATTTGATCAATTTTTCTTAATCGAGGCATCACGACAGAGTAACATGTGTCCAGATCTGATCCTGGCTCGCAGGTATCTTAAAAGAGGTCAGCGACTATGATTTAAATTTGCATAAAGATTCAATCCCAGTCGTCGATAGGGAATTTTGCACCACCCGTAGCTGTTAGAATACATATTCAAATATTTAAGTTTATTTCAAAGATTTTTCAAGTGGTGGTGCTTATTTCCAAGTTGTAGAGCTATTAAATGAATCACTTTGATCTTTTGGGTTGAATTGATTAAGTCATAGGGTGCTAGGAGATGGATTTATATTGATTGTGGTTCTATTTTTGTTGAATTGTGTTGGTTTAGGGTTTTTGTTCATTTTTTTAATCCTTTTCAAATCCTATTTTGGTTCTTTTGTTTCTTCTGCATTAAGGTTGGTTATGTTCCCAAGAAAATTGGTGCACATCAAATTCTATTTCAGATCTTTTGAAGAAAGACCAAGTTGGTAGAGGAAAGAAGATAAGTGAAAATCAAATATAGAAGGACAAATGTCAATTAGATATCATTTTTAGGGTTTCCTTCTTCTTTAAGTATCTTTATTTTCTCTAATGTAAGGGTTCCTATTTCTCTGTAAGAATTCAGGGCAGGTTCCAAGTGTTGTTCCTCTATAAATATTTATGCCATTTCTCTTCATATAGGATGTTCGTGATCTATTTCTGCTTCCAGAGAAGAACATCATTGTAATAACTAGTTTCATGAATGAAATTCTAGTATGGTTTTGATGTTATCAATTTGTCTCCACTATGTTTCTTGAATCAAATAGATTAAGGCATCTACAATGTTTTAGGCTTATCTATTGTAAGATCTGTAACAAAGTTATTTAAAGGATAACTATGATTTGGGATTTGTCTTCAAATATGTCTGAGTTGGGGTATCAAGGATATGTCAACTTTTCTTTCAATGGATTTTTATTAATGTGTTGTTTATTCCAGGTTCTCTTCCAAGGGGATGGATAAGAACTTTGAATTCATAGTTTCATGTTTGAATACACAGGTGGATCCACAAGTAGAACTTGATCAATCAGATATGTTTGATGTAAGGAATTAGACATATTAGACTATGTTGTCTCCTTTATTCATAATATTCTTTGTAATTTTTTGTTTGACTATCTTTTCCATTGGATAAGGCACTAGTCTACGAGAGATCTAGGTTATTTCAGAGATCCATTAATTCAAAACATAAATGAAAAACATTTCCCTTCATGTTGATAGGAGGAAGTTAGAGGAGTTCTAGTTTTCAAACATGCTTTAAATGCAAGTGGGATACTGCATAATATTTGGTAAAAAAATCTAGGTACATGTTACCTAAAGTTTTGAAATCTATTCCACATTTATATATCTGCAAGCTATTGTTTGTCGCAAGGAGTTATGTGTATGCAGATTAGGTATACCCGCCTCTATGATTTGGAACTGAAAGTGTAGAAGGTCTTTGAACCTTGTAAATGTTGTCTTTCTTTTGTCTCATTTCTGCTGAGGGTGTTGAGTTTGTGTCATAGGTTTGTACTCCCATAGCCTGGTCTTAGAATCTCATCTAGGAAAGGAGATTTCAATAAAAATTACTAACAATATCGATGAGAAAAATAATAGAAAGGAAGCGCGATGAGATCACATCTTGTATTGACATATGTCTCACTGATAAAACCTATACACATAGATAACACTATCAAAAAGGAAAAAATAATCAAGTCTGACAATGTATATTGCTATGTCGATGAAGTGAAAATGAAGTTGCATCAGTGGGAATTATATTGATAAATTTCATCGGTATAGATTACACTGTCAAAACCTAGTGAAATGATGATCCTGATAATGCATGTTATACAGAAGGAAAAGGAACAATTAATATTTTGGTAGGTATTATCTTTTCATACGGATGAGAAAAGCATGATGTTGTTTTATAGCCAGAAGTTTCACCGATGAGGAATACAAAGAGAAATAGATTAATATATATCGGTGAAGGTCATATCGATAACATTCATCGATAAGATTATAATTATTTGAAAGGAGAGTAAAGGTGGTGCCAATTGTCAAAGCTACACTAAGGAGAATGGAAGAATTGTAAATGGTATCCTACCACGCAATTATAAACCAAGGTTGCGCTATAGGTGGTTATCCCTCCATCTTCCAATGGTGGATACCCTTAATCAGAGATGGCATCTTCATTCTTCCACTTCTCACTGGAGCTCTCACTTTCAAACCATCTAGGCTACCATTACGGAGCCTAAGATGGTTCTTTTTGCTTGGTGTCTAATTTTTCAAGGTCTCTCAGTTGGCCCTAGGCTCAAACAGCTACGTGTTCATGACCCTCGATGTCCCTTCTGTGGTCACCTTGAATCTTTTTTTCACATCTTCTAGTTTTGTAGGAGAGCTCAACAGTATTGGTAGTGAATTCATTATTTCTTCAAGCCCTTTCGGCTTGAGCCTTTTTCTTGACACATGATTTTCTTAGGAGATTCCCCTAGACTTCCCTCCAAGTTTACCCAGATTTGGCATACTTTCAGGATGGAGATTTTGTTCGCGTTATAGAAAGATAGGAATGTTGTTATTTTTTCTCACAGCTTTCTTGATACAAATGTTTCTCTGTATAACAAGGCTTGCATTTGTAATAATGTTATGATGCAGATTCAAGTTCAGGCCAGTAAAGTGGCTCTAGAAGTGGCTCACCTACAGGAGCTTATCAATCATTGGGGCAATGCTCCCTATACTGTTGCCCAGGTTCCTCCTGATGCCATTTCTACTGAGGGTACTCCTCCCAGAGGTCTCCGCCATGGGCGTAGCTCCTCGGCGTGCTACTCATGCACCCCACATTCGCAGGCACCCCGCCATCACTCTCCGAGAGGTGGCGGTAACGGATGGTGAGACTGCTCGGCTTCTCTGCCTCGCCGTTCTTCTGGGTGGTCTCCAGCTCCAACTCAATCTGCCCCTCTTGATGCTCCTGGTTCTTGCCGTGGCTCTGATTGGCATCCTGCCACCTCTTAAAAGTTTCCCCACCTGGCTTTGGCCATTTCACCGCCCAGGGCGGAAGAGAAAGATAAAGAAGAAGCTGCAAATGATGGGTGGTCACTTCCTGACACTCCTGTCAACCTCAATAATGTGTGGGGTTCTGATGAAAAAGATCCTCCTTCTTCTGCCACTGCTCTTGCTGCATAATGGCTATATGCCTATTTTTTTTTTTATGAATAGTTGTGCTCTATTTTTGGCTTGGCTGTATGAACTTTGCGGGGTGATTTTTATGTCCCCGGCCCCTTTTTTGTGGATATGTAACTTTAATATTTTATTAATTGAAAAGGTACTATTCATTAAAAGAATTAATATAGAAGAAACTAAATGGTAATTACGTAAATAGAGGTTTCATACATAATATCATATCAGCAAGAGTTATATCGATAATCCTATCAGTATAGGGTACATTATCAAAAGGAATCAAAATATTGAGTCCAATTTAATAAGCTATAGAGATGAATGTAGGATACGGGACACCCATGAAGAATATGGATAGCTATGTTGATACAAAAAAACTAAAGTCAACATCATACCAATTGAGTGTATCGGTATATTTTTCATTATCGGGGAAAAACAAATGTGAACATTCGATAGTATATGATACAATGATAAAAGGGAGAATGTTTTAATTGATGTAAATTACCTTGAGGCATGATAGTAGATGATAAAGAAAAAATATTTATCAGATAAAAGTGGCACTTATCCCACCAATGAAGTAAAGAGAAATAAATAAGAATTAAGGTGTTTGACAGAAGGGAATATGATCGGCAATGGTCACACTAATAAAACATACAAAGGAATGACCACTCATTGGAGTAACAGTAAAAGAGAGTCACCGATATTAACTCATTTAAAAAGAATGAACTATTGGAAGGCACGATTAAGTGCCTTGCAATGGTGTATATTATGTTGGAGCTGAAACGTCTGAAGATGAAAGTGTTATTTCAGGCATTATATGTGCTTATGTAAGTATATTGATTCTGAAACAGAATATGGTGGCATTCTAGTGTATGTTAGTATGAGAGGTTTGAATAGTAAGAAAATTACCTCGTAATCACATACTTACAAAATTAGGAGGTTTTCGATCACATGTGCTAGTCACTATAATGATATCAACGAAACATGATTTTTAAAATTTGATACAAATGTTTCCAATATACTCAATAGAATATGGGAGACCATAAGTTTTTTCAAAATGGGACTTCAATAATAAGATAGGTATTGTATGAATTTGGAAAAAATGTTAGAGTTCTTTGAGGCAGATAAAGGAAGTTTCAATCTTTGAGCAAAATGTGAGGTTTGTGCTGAAACAAAGTGATCGTTGAATATGATATCTGTAAAGGTTAACTTTGTATGGTGATTCATTCAAATGGTTTATTTGAGAGAACAAAAATATTGTATCATTAATTTTGTTATGTCTTTTGTTTATTGGGGGATATAATTAGTTTATGAATAGTCATCCTATTCTATTATCAAAATTCATAACTGATCAAATGAGATCCCCTGTATCTTTAAAAGAGAATTAAAATGATTTGAAATAAGAAGAAGAGATACTTTATCAGTTGTAAGAGACATTTTCAAATTTTCAAAATTAATACAATGGCAGTGATTTTCTTTTAAAAGTTGTGGATGAAATCTTTAAGTTGATCGGTTCCTCTTTTTTTTATGTTTCAATTAAATATAGTCTATCTAGAGTCATTGTGTGGAGATATTATTTATATAACATCGCAATCTGATTATCAAAATTTGTATGTGAAGTTTTTGTTCATACCTATTTTGTCTTATTGGCCTTTTCAAACAAAAGTTAAACTCGTTAGGACTCATTATGATGTTATCTAATAATTGAAGACATTGAAGGTTAAATAAGTTGGCATGATTATCCAAGTGGTGGTCTTAAAAATTATCTCAGAAGGGTTATACGTGAATGTAAAGGAGAAGAGTGGCTCTGCAGCCCAATAGAAAGAAGGCATTGGTCTATGATTTTAAATTATCAAAACCAAAATCATCAAGATAATATTATAGTAGGAGAAAGTTGGAAATCAGATAAAAAGAAATACATTTAGAAGTGATAAAGTAGTAGGAAGATGAATTGATAACAATAATCAGTTAAATTGAAGAATTTATAGTAGGATAATAGTTGCAAATTAGAAGTAGGAGATCAAAATGTAAGTAAAACATAAAATAGAAAAGATCAGTAAAATATCAGGAAGTAGGGATAGGTAAGATAGTCCATAAGATAAATTATTTTGTACATTTCAAAATTTCATGCCATTCTTGAGATTTCATATACATAACCTTTAGAAAAAGAATTCAATCTTCTATGAAAAGCTTCAACCTAGTTGGAGAATAGGTCTACCCACCCAGGTCTTGTAGAGCCTAAAGTGTAGAGGAAATATAACCATCAATTGGTGTTTTGTTGGCCAGACCAAGTGAGAAATTTTTTTAAGGAATTCGGCATCATCCAAGGATTTCTCAATCTGTTGATTTGGGAACCAACACATTCAAATATTCTTATATTGACACTTAAATATTAACAATTAACAATATATATGGATTGATATATATTCTCAAACAATTAAATAACTAACAATTATATTTGTTAGTTATTTAATTGTTTGGAAATATATATATAGCCTCTAGCATTTTATTATCTTGCATATTTATTAGTTTTTTTAAGTGTTTTATTAGTTTATTTTCTCTTTTATTTTTGTTTTTTATTTTTTATTTTTTATTTTTTTTCTTTGTGTATTGTGCCCTTGAACCTCTTTCCTTCCACCCCTTCCCCTCTTTTAACCTGTTTAGGTCTGCAACTGTATTCATTTTTCCTGTGCTCTCTTATTGCTCATCTTGATGATGGATCACGGAGTGTGATTCGAAACGTTTGATGCTAAAAATTCATAACACAATAAAATCCATAAATTGTTAATTGTTATTATCATGGATTGTGAAAATCTCTTCTCTTTGACTTAAATATTAGCTTCTTAGACAACTTAACTCTACCATTACCTTCAAAATCTCTTTAAAAATTTCCCAAAATTTATAGGTAGTCTTCAATGAAATAAACTTAGCTAATTCAGTTTTTGATAAAGCATTGAAAATTTCATACCTTTCTTTTTCATTCTCCTCATAGATTTTGATTTTATCTTGAGTTTTGAGGCCATTTTGAGGAACATCATACTTCATCTCCACATTCTCTTAGGTAGTGTAACTGATTGAGATAATGTATTTGTAGACCTTATGGAAAGACATATTGTCAATTAGTGTCAAAATACTTAGTCATTCAGTGTTGCCTGAGTATTCAGTGTTGCCCGAGTATACAAGATTTCCCGAGTGACAGTTTATCACCCGAGTAGTATTTTGGACCCGAGTGACAGTTTGAAGCCGACTTTGTATATATTGTTAAATATAATTTTGTTTATTGCAAGCCGACTTATAGAGTTATTTGTGGGATAAATATATATATGTAAGATAGTTTTTTATCCAAAATGATAATGATTATAATTATGAAAAGAGTATATGAGTAAGAAAATAATAAGTATGAATGCATGCATAAGGCATACGAATGGAAGTTTGATTTAAGTGCAGAATTATTCAGGACAACAGAGTCTCATCTATCACATTCAGGTGATCAGTTATATTCAAAAGGATCTTTTTCAGCAATCAAAGTTACACAGAGAAGATCATCAACTAGTTCATTCTCATAGGTGGATCAACAAAATCCTTTAACAAGGTGGACCTAAGAGTCCTTTCTTTAAATCTCTTAACAGAGTTACATTACTTATTGTATTGTACAGAATCCTTTAACAAGGTGGACCTGACAGTCCTTTCTATGCTCCTAACAGGGCAGACCATTAGAAGTGATCATTGTAAGCTCTAACAAGCTAAATTTATACTACAGTACTAAACCTTGTGGGTATAATCCCCACCCTAGTTTTACTTTCTCTTGGAAGGTTTCTGGGTAGCCCCATATTGTGTTATGTGTTATGTATGATTCTTTACTTTCAAGTTATATGCATGCAAACAAATAATTTAATCTAATTGTGGATTAAAAGGATTAAGTTTTATTGGTTCTTGATTCACCCCCCCCCTCTCAGTCACTGGGAACATCATGTAATTCCAACAATTGGTATCAGAGCAGTGGTTCTCTTATCGGAAGTTTAAACAGCTTGAGAAAAGATCAGAGGATATGGAAACATACAGACTAAAGAAATCCATTGAGAATGAAAAGATGGATCTTAAAGTGGCCATGGATCATATCATAATACTTAAGGAGCAGCTCTCTCTTTCCCTCAAGAGAATAAAATAATTAACAGTGCATTTGAATGAAAAGAACTATATAGAAGAAAGAATTGAAGAATTGTGAAAAGACCGAAGCTCAGAAGAAGCTGATGTAGCCATTGAATACTTTCTTGAAAAGAATCTCACTTTACATGAAGAAGTCATAAAATTGAAAAGGGAACAGGAAGTTCACTCAATCAGAATGTACAAAGTCATGGAACTAAAGAACAAAGTAGAAGATGACAGAAATAAAGCACAAGAAGACAAAATACCATTAAGTAGAAGACTAGAGGAAAAAGAAAATGAAATCCTACACTTGTCACTTCAGCAAACTAATTTGGTAAGTCAACTCAACAATGCAACACAAGAAGTTGTCAATCTAAGGACAGAAAATGAAAGACAACAGAGTGATCTCAATATTGAAAAGAAAACAAATAAAAGTATGATGAATTCAAAAACTAGCACAGATCAGGCAAAAGAATTCAGACATCATAGACAGACTAGATTAGGTTATACTGAACAAGGTGAATCCACACAGTAAGGAGCTCAAAGGAACAACAAACTTACATGAAATCATTGTGGTAAGTTAGGGCATACATCAAATAAATGTTGGAGCAATGAAAAGTCAAAATTTAATGGTAAATGCTACAGTTGCAACAAACATCGACATAGAGAAAGTAAATGCAAAGAGAAACCTAAGTTTGAAGGTAAATGCTACAAATGCAACAAAAAAGGTAATAAATCTTCTGAGTGTAGAACTAAGAAGTGGAATCTTGTTGAACAATTAGCCAAGGCAATTTTTGGTTGGGATTACAACACTTGGTACAGATGTTGTCACAGTGGTGAATATGGACACATTGGTGCAAATTGTATGAAGACTCACTTTAGAAAAAGAGATCCTACTAAGAGATGTTATGTGTGCAAGAAACTCGGTCATCTAAGAAAGAACTGTATGAACAGAAAAAAGTTGATACTGGTTTTGAGAATGGAAAAGCCAAAGTCTCTGAAATCAGAGCTCAAATGAGAAAGCAATGGGTAAGGAAATCCTCAGATAATTCAGATCAAAGAAATGAAGGATCTAATGACACCCTAAACAATGAGATGGGTGGATCTATCATTATAGAATGGGAAAGTAAGGAGATGACTGGAACTATGCAATACAAGCCAACCTACATCAGTTCCAAATTAGCAATATAGTCCATATCCATATATTGATGCATGAGGACATATTATAGTTCAACCCAAGTTAGAATTTTAGTTACACCCGACTCACTCTAGCTCACATGAGCTGAGTCAGGCAGTATTGATAATTGGAAAGTTAGTTTCACCCAAGCTTTTGAGTGAATCTTGGAGAAACACCTGAGTCACACCAGCTACTATGTATGGAGCATTTAATGAAATACTCTAATGGTTGAAAATATCTTATAAATGAAGGATTTTAAAGACTATTGCTTACAAAGCTTTCATTTTACAAGTCAATTCAAATCCCTTAGCAATTAAGTGCAAATTCATGATTGACAGTGGAGTTTGATCATTTTGTCTGAGAAATATGCAATCCACTTCTATCAAGAAGGTCAAGAAAGGCTCTGAGATGCCAGTAAGGAAAGCAATTTGTGAACCTCCGGTGTTCAAGCTTCATTCGGCAGTTGCAGAGGAGATAGACCCAATAGAAGCTCATTCCCTAATTCCTCCAAGAGTGTTACTGGTTAACAACATTCACAACTTCTATTACTGCAACATACAGGAGCTTGCAACCAGTGAGATTAACCAAGCATATGATAAATTATGTACCAACAAGAGTCTGAAGCCCACGCATAAGAACCTCGAAACCAAGGTTTTGACACACATCATGCACATGGCAAGGGATTTCTAGAAAAAATGGATGAGATATGTTCTTAGTTGTGTCCACAACATTAAACTATGGTTTGATCATCCTGTGAAGATCACTAAGTAGATAATTCACCATGTCACTGGGTTCCCTATGCTAGATAAGCCAAAAGCTACCAAAACCTTAACCACGGATGAACTAGCTGAGTTAACTATTGCCAAGTGGGACGTCAGAGGCATGAGACTTAATGGAGTAACTAATATGGAGTTGAAATTTGGTATTCATGTCATAGCCCACAAGATATACAGCTCGAGCAGACCAAACAATGTTGCGTGTGAAGCTGTTGACCTAGCATACAAAATAGTAAAGAAGAATCTAGTATTCGACCTAGGAGAATTGCAACTCACTCAGTTAAGGAATAATATGGAAAGCATCCGAGTATCCAAAACAAATTCATGCAAGTTTGGTTCTCTTCTAATATACATACTCTTTTATGTTGAGAAGTTCTTTCCCTGCAAAGGAACAATAGCATGGAAGAAGGATAGACCAATTATCCATCAAATTATTGAATTCATAGCTGAGTTAGGAGATAACATTGATAGCATTATGGATGGATACTTTAAGAGTTTCAAACAAAAGATGCAGAGTAGATATAGAATTCCAAAACAACTAGTTGAGAAGTACAAAGATGAAATCTATTTTCTAGTTGATTATGATAAGGTTTATATACAAGTAGTAAAGCCTAGGGTTTCATGGGTAAAACCCCTTCCATATGAAGTTAACAATGATGACACAAAAGATATCAGAGAAGCTCTTGTGAATGAACCTATCAATCCAAAGGCACCTTACTTTGGAACATATGAGGAAGCGAAGAGTAGGATATCTTTGGAGATTGAGATTCCTAAAATATTAAAAAGAGGAAGGAAGAGACTTGATACATTCAAGAAGAATTATGGCAAGACCTCTGACTCTCCTACTATCTCTAAGAGTAAAGAGGACACAATTAAAATAGAGGATACAGTTAAGATAGAGAATGTTTAATCTAAAAAGGAAGAAATTGATATCAATCCTCCACAGAAGAAGAGGAAGACAACACCTAAACAGAAAAATGCAAAAGGCACTACTCTTGTTGTCACCTTGAGGAGATCAAGGAGAAAACTTATCCTAAGTGATGATGAGGATGATGATGAGGAAGATAATATAGTGGTCTTCACTAAACCAACAACCACACTTGATCAGAAGATTAAAGACCTTAAAGAAGGAAGAGCCATGAGTACTTTGAAGTCACTGAATTATGCTTCTAGGTTAGAAGAAGAAAAGAAGAAGATTGAGCAAGCATTGGTGGAGAATATGGCAAAGTGGAAATATGACCCTTCCGAGTTAAAGATTTATATGACTGAAGACATGTTTAAGGAGGTATCTATTCCCTGGAAGAATGCAGTACAAATTGAAAAATTTGGGTTATAATAAATTTATTTTATTTTGAAATTTGTTTATTAAATAATTTTATTTATGTTTTAGTTTTATTATATTAATTAAAGTTTTAAATAATAATTATATGGTTTATAATTATATATTTTTAATAATGTTTTTTATAATATTATTAATATATATA
>MU228144.1:4868028-4897149 GCA_018584345.1 Thuja plicata | reverse complement strand
AGATTAATTTATGTATGTTATATTTCATAAATTATTCTATAGGGAATTTATGTGCATTTTCTTTGGAAATTTTAATTATAGTTTATTAGTAATTTTACTAGATGAATAATTTGCATAATAGGTTATTATAAATTTGTTTATCACTCAATTTTGAATTAGTTCTTTTTGAAAGTGTATTTATTATGCCATGACCTATTTTAGAGTTTTTATTGAATTGAATTGTCTATTATTTTATGTTATGAACTTGACCATGTCGGGTATCTGTTGGGGACTAGTTGACCCTTAGGACATTCTACCCAGATTTGTTGCAATTTTAGTTTCTTTCTATGGTTATCTTGGGATGTTTAAGATTGGTTGATCGATCTTTTTACTAAACCTATTATACTTGAACTCTTGTTATGTGATTTTTTGAGAGTTTCTCATGTTGTTATGGTTAATTGAGAACCAGTAGCTCCTATATGGGTAGGAACCAATTTATGGGGTTTATGAAATTATTTATGACCTTGAGCTTAGGGGGTGGTTAGTTAGGTGCATCTTAGGGGAGTGGCTTACAATAGGGTTCTAGCGCCCAAAGAGGCTAGTACCAGGGTGACCTATCATAATTTATTAATAAGTGATAATGTAATAATAAAATGTGGGGTTAACATTAACTACAAGATTGATCATGACACCTCGCTCATGGCTTGGGTGTTATTAAAGACTAAAGATGAGAATGAGATGATACATAGAGAGTAGGCATGATTAGATTCCTTGTCTTCATGAGAGGGTATTCTAGTCCTGCATGAGTCATGTTGAGAGGTCCAGGGTCCAGAGAAGCCAGTCCTGGGTAGCTCAAGTGATTGACCATGTGATGACAATCCTATAGAATGTAGCCTAAGTCTCCTCCATATGTCTTGCTTTACCTTTCATGGTTGTGGTTTTGGCATTAGGCATTTGGTTTTAGTGGTTGGTTCATGTTGGCATTTTGGTTAATTTATGTACGTTCTTTATCTTTGGATTGTGTACCTTTGTTTAACCTTGAACCTCCAGTGTGTCCTCATCTTTCCTATCCTTATACTTTTGATTTAGTCTTTCTTGATTGTGTTCCTGTGTCTGGGCCAGATGTTATCTCCTCAGCACAGTGGGAGTGGACCTTCGGTTCCATGCAATCATGTGGTAGTGATTCTTATTACCATTGAGATCCGACGGTTCTTCATCATGCTTGGATGATCGTTGGTGCAGTTCTATCTTCTTATTCTTCCTATTCTTATGGAGACTTATTCGGTTTCATGAGTTGTATATTTGTAACCATATGTTTATATTGGTTCACATCCTTTCAAGGATGTATGGTATTGTTATGTATCAGTGCATACCCTGCAACTTGTGCAGTGGATGATTGATTCGGCTATATACCTTGGGTACTGGATGTATATGTGGTATTGTTATATGAGATGTATGTTATTAGATTCATTTGATGTATTATTTATGTTATCTCTTTATAGTTGTTATCATAGATTACTTTTCTTAAGTAATTCTATGTCAAGGAACCCTCAAGATTTGTAACCTTTGTCTAGTTGTATAAATATGTATGTCATGTATCTCATTGCATTGCTTCAACATTGTTATCATTATTGTTTGTAAATATTTTTTAAAAAAATTTATCTTGTTAACTTAGTGTCATATTTAGGTTAATTTTCATGGGTTCCCTGGCGGGGCATTACACTTGGTATCAGAGCATGCATTTCTACACTAGCAGCTCTAGGAAATTTGTATGCCCATTAGTTGTCTTTTTGTTTAAAACTTGAAACAAACATAAACCTAGAATTCTGATGTATTTAAAACCATTACTTTGTGATTATTTGTTTTCTTTTGATATTATTTGGTTTTGATTTATTGTTTGGTTCTTTGGTTGATTAAGGAATCATTACTGAGACTAGATCTGCTAGAGGTTATGGTAGAGGCTGACTTGGTGGTTGTGGAAGGGGTAGGGATCATAATCCTTCTAGGGCTGTCAGTCAGGATAGTCCTCATCAGCAGAATAGAAATTAGCATAGAGATTATCATTGGTCTGACTCTAAGGAGCCAGGAACTAGGTAGTTATTATAGGCCATATTGAATCATCTTCCTAAGAAGGTTATAGTGGGAAAGGATGCTTCTTATCATTCTCAGTTAGAGTAGAGAGTGAGAGTGAGATCTAGAAGCCCTTCGAGGAAGACCATCACTGTGGATCCTGATGTTGTGACAACAAACCACATGAGGGATCTAATGAGAGTATGACCTACTCCCTTTGAAAGGAAGGGATCATGGTTTGAGTCTGATACATGGCTTATCACCTTAGAGAGGAGTTTTTCTATGTACCCCTTTTGTAGCAATACTAAAGCTAGGTATGCAGTCATGGAACTCTCTGATTTTGCTGTAGTGTGGTGGAAGATTGAAGAGGAGAAGTTAGGGCTCCATATGGACACAGTCACTTGGAATTTTTTCCTTGAGAACTTTCAAGATCACTTTCTCTCTGATCAGTGGAGGCAACAACAGGCAGATGAGTTCCACAACCTTAGGTAGTTGACCTTGTCAGTGGCAGAGTATGAGCGTCAATTCTTTGAGCTCAAGCAGTACGTAGGTTAGGATCATGATTAAGCCCTTGTTATTCATCATTTTCTTAGGGGGGTCAATTAACACATCATTGGGGAGGTTAGGTTCTTTGAGCCTAAGACCCTTAAAGAAGCGGTCAATAAAGCTAGTCTTGCAGAGGGGAATCTAGCTTTGGGCCATGGTGGTCAAATGCGAGTGCAGTCTGGTTGACCTACTCCTCATTACTGAGATAATCTGTCACAGGGAGATGGGAACTCTAGGAACCCTCCTATAGTTTTGAAGGGTAACCAGAACCCTTAGGGTAAGAGATTCTCCGATGGTACTTGTGGTGGTTCTCAGTCGGGGAACTATCGCAACTGGCTGTGCAGTATGCACAATAGGACTGATCAGTTAGTTCATATTTTGCATAAGGATGTTAGTAGGGGTATTTTTCAGTAGTCTAGTGCACCTTCAGTTAGAGGAGGTGGTAGTAGAGGGGGTTTTATTCTTGTGGGTAGCCTGGTCATATTGTGACCAATTGTCCTCAACGTGCAATGCAGTTCTCGGGATAGAGGCTAGTAGCTTCTGAACCTATAGTTGGGAATGTTGGTATGTATCATGGAGCGTATGCAACATTTGATCATCCTTTGGCTGTGTATCATGATCCTATGAGTGGGGTTGCGAGTAGAAGACTAGCAACTAGTTTCTGCATTCCTGCAGTAGGGAATGATCCCCAGTGTTCGAGTCAGAGATTCATGAAGGGTCCTATGGGACCCACACATTGAGTGTTTTGTGACTCGGTATGATGATTTTCTTGGAAATACAATAATGGGAAAGAAAGATACTGAGAGGGGGGGTGAATCAGATCTTCAAATTTAAACACTTAAAACAAACTGATCCACATTCATACATATATGTATCTAATGTATTCTGAGATAGCATCCACACAATAAAATAAATAACACATAACACAATAACTTGGTAACCCAAAAACCCAAATAGATAAAACTGGGGTGGGGATGACACCCACAAAATTCTCCACTACTGTAGTAATAAAGTGTACTTGTTAAGGTTACAAATGTTGATTACAAAATGTAATCTACCCTGCTAAAGGTCTGCCCAATTAAGAGCTTAAGATCATTACAATCTACCCTTTGAAAGGATTTGAACTTACAATGAAGTAGGCACTCTGTTAGGAGATAAAGAAAGGTCTGCTAGAACCACTCTGTTAAGAGATTTTCACCTGATACAATGATTAGAATGTCTCAAGTATTGATCCTTCGTTATGCACTCTGATCTTGATGATGGATCTCCTCTTTCCAGTACCTTCTAAGATCTCACAATCTGATATAAATTTACTCTACTGTTCACTGTGTTGTCACTCTGCTTGATCTCTGCTTCTTAACAAAATAACCCTATGTGCATTTCACTTCAAAATGCAGTCACTAGACAATTCGTCTACACTCTCGTTACACACACAAAATAGGGTTTTGAAGCAATCTAATATACATGTTCAAATCTGATAGAGAGATCTAGATCAATGATCAAGATCTGATACCCATACCTTGATGGTATAACAATTAATGTTTACAATAGGTCATGCATAGGATAAAACAATTAAATGCATAACTAACTCCATAGAAGAATATTAAATGCATACATAAGTCAACCCAAAAAGTTTATACAAGTCACCCAGATCACTTATCCTTGAAGTTTGTATCATTCCAGAAATGTATACAAAAACTGTTCTTCTCGGCACTTGACTTCTCTGAGTTCTACTCAGCTCGGAAATGTAACTCGGCTCGGCAATGTAACTAGGCAAACTGAAAATTGCTTAGCAATGTTGCTCGGCCTTGCATAGTTTTAGCTCGGCCACAGTGATAGCCAACTAAAACTTCCTAATTGAATGACTAAGTGTTGGTCACTAATCATCAACAGAACTTAGAGATTAACGATCTCCCCCTTTGATATTAGTGGAAAAAAAACTTATCATTACTTCCATTCATTTCATCAAAATATTGCCTAAGTACACTAAGTACTCCCCCTAGGAATATACTCAGAAAAATTCATACAAAAAGTTGACATGGCCTTCAAAAATTATATACAAGTGTACCTGTACTCTACTGATGTATCATATTATATCCTTTCATACTTCCTTACCAACTTCCCCCTTGTTTTTGTCACTGATTGCTGGTGGGGTTAAGTTGTACTTATCCAAAAATTGTTTATGAAGCTACAGGGTGGATTCAAATGTAGTATACCAGATTTCCTTAGCAATATTCATAAATTATAATTTTATTTCTATCTCGGTAGCTAGACTCGCTAAAATTTCTACATTTGATAGATTTGCATTGCTCTGTGATAACTCCTTTGCAATTGAAAGTTCTTTCTGTATTACCTCCAAGTGAGGCAACAGGCTTGTCTGAATAGTTATTAATTTGGCCTTTATTTGACCATCTTCAGCCATAAGCTCAACTATTCTCTATTGTGCATTTATCAACTTATTAAGATGTAAAGAACTAGAAGTAGTATCTTTACCCAAACTAGTGCCAGTTGATCTCAAATCTAACTGTAGCTTCTCAACAAGCTGTAGATTATCCTTTGTGAAAAATTCAACATCACATAATTTCCTATACAAAGAAAAAACATTGGCTATTACTTTCTCTAAAGTTTCTACAAGAAGAGAAATTTCAACCTGTTTTGTTGCAATCTCTTCTGAGATTTTCCCTAGAACTTTGCTCTCAAATCTTCACCTGGACCATTGTAGAAGCTTTTCATTGCTGTATATGTCCTCATAAGTTACTTTCTATACATTATTGACTAGCTAATCAATGATTGGAGCTTGAGGCATTTCATCCTCTAAGTCAAAATGCTTTGCAAATGTGTCTTTAATGTCATGCAACACCTACTTTTGATTTTGTTCTATCTTCAACTCTTCCTATCTCTTCTTCCTCTTAACTAATTCTTGAAGAGTCCCTATCTGTTCAAAAGATAATTCATTGGGATTCCATTGTGGAATCACAATGACTTCATCTAATGTTACATCTAAAATCTGAGACTTCTTCTTCAATATTTTGTTTTTCTTCAATTCTGGAGAACTTATGCTCGGCAGCATAATATCTTTTCCTTTGACAGTGTCAATATCCATTGCCTCTTTTAATTATGTAAATAGTGTCTATGGGTTCGGCATACCCCCAGTTTTAGGACCTGTAGGAGTGGATGATGCAGAGTGTGGTAGATCAACCAAAACTTGCACTGCCTCTTCTTCTTTAGGCTCATCAACAGTATCCTTCATCCCTACTCCACTATCTAAAACTATTTTCACAACCTCTAAAATAGGTGGATTCTGTAAAGTTACCTTTTGTTCATTTGTTTGTTGTTTCTCTTCACTTTTTTGATCATTGACAACTTCAATTATTTCATCAGATGTTGTGGTTTTCCCTTCTGCAGTATCAGTTTCCTTAATAGGTGAATCAATGTTAATTTCATATGGAAATGATTCTAAGCATGTTATCCTAGGTGTCACAACCTAGATATAAGTATTAGTTGTATCAACTAGAAAACAGATTTCTTCATAGTGCCTCTCCACTAGTGACTTAGGAATCCTAGTCCTTAATCTCATTCTCTTCTTGAATTCTACAAAATAGCTCCCCACAATGCTATTGAAATTACTTCCTAGTTTCTCCATACATTCACTAAACTGAATTGTAATGGGTCTATCCTTTTTCCAAACAATATTTCCTAATGTAGGAAATGTATCCTGAATGTAGAAAAATATACAGACTAGTAAAGAACTAAACTTACATGATGAGATCTTAGAATTTCTAATTGATGCAAGGTTCTTGGCTAATTGTGTCTGATGTAGCTCAGCAAGGTCATATATGTGATTATTCTTAACAATTTTCCATGCCTGATCAATGGCTATACAAGGAACACTATCCAATCTACTAGACTGATAGAACTTATGTGCTATTACTCTTACTCCAAAGTCAAGTTCTAGGTTAGTAATTGTAGAGATAGGAATACCTCTATTTTTCCATACAGCTCCAGTGTTCAGGGTAATTTATTTTTTGTTTTTATCCCTCATGGTCTGTTTCCTGTTCACTATCGAATATCCAGTCACTCGATGAATCATGCTTTTGGTGATCTTGACTGTTCCATTATCCAACCACATACACATGTCATGAACTAGGCTAAGGATAACCTTAATCCATTCTTCTTTGAAACATTGTGGAAAATCTAGGGCACAAGTTAACCCTTTGTTGGCTAAATGTTTGAATTCTTCCTTCAAAACTCCATTAACACACAATTTGTTGTAGGATTTCCTTATTTCACTATCACCTACTTCACCAATTTTAACCTTATAACATGATCGAACATCATGAATCATAAGTACCTTGGGTGGAATGGATGAGAGGGCTCCCATTAAATCATTCTGAATTGCACTTTCAGGAATGGATCGAAAGTTGAGAGGTTCACATTCATCACTCCGTACTAACATAATTTTCTCTAGTTCTGCCTCCATACTCTTAGCTGGTGTGGAAGAACTTGCAGCCATGATCTTGAAATTAGGGTTTGAGATATGAAAAATAGAGTACCTTGGCAAGTAACGCTTCACACTATTCACCTTAGGATTGCCGATGGCATGCTGATGAAATCTTAGATGCTAACTTCGTTAAGATCAATTTCACAAATTACTTCAATCGCTTCATAAATAGTAAAAATCACAAGGTAAAAATGAAATGTCAATTGTTCATCCTTTATAGACTTTGAAAGGTCAAGGTAGGTAAGCAATGAATGTTCTGCCTGTTGAGTTAGTGCAAGCCAGCTGTCCTCGGCTTTAACACAACTTGCATCCCACTCGGCTTACTATACTCAGCCATCACATCTTCATCCAACAAGTTTACCAAAAAAGAAGACTGATGCACATCCAATCCTAAACTACCCACAGCCAATAGGATGCCCAATTACATCTCGTATAACCCAAAACCCATTTACATCATGAATATAATTCATCTTAATATAGAAAATAGCATGCAATTATGCATGAGATTACATCGGAGGGTCAAAAACTAGTGCTGAAAAAAACATCCTGACAAGAAGAAGAAACGGAAAAACTAGCCCACCAAAGAGGAGAAGAAAAAATTCATCTTCTTTTATCAGCCGAAAGAGAACTTAGGAGAGAAAAATCATCAAACTATATTAGAAACCTATCAGTAGCATAAGAGGATGTACATAATGTCAAGTACCTGCAGCAAGATATTAGCCTAGAAAATATCATACAGAAGGGAAAATAAAATGTCATGAAATAGACCCCCGCTTCCAAAGTGTGAAGGAGGAGATAAGAACAAGGAGCTCCACAATCTGTTAGCTTCATAATGCAAAAAAGCTTCCGATCCTGAGGCACCTTGAGAAGCAATAGGAGAAGAAGAAGATTCTTCTACAGATGGATCCAAGGCATGTTCAGGGATAACCAGAGGAGCAAGGACATGGTGGGAAGACAAGTTACCTCCCACAGAAGAAGAACCTGAAGCCTAGTCAGAAGAACGAGAATGGGACATCAAGCTAAGTAAAGCATAAGTTTTAGAAAATGCCTTACCCCAGTAACCCACATCAAAGGGAATCCAATTAATGATAGGATTAAGAGGCATAATAGTAGAGGAAGTGAGACAATCCTTTATCACTACTAACATCATGGTAAATTTAAAAGAATTAAAGAGAAGGTGACGTGGAAATATACCACCAACATGGGCATCACCCTGCCAAAAATTGAACCTTTGAACTGCCAAAAGTAAACCGTTATCTTGAAGAAATTGGGGCATAATGAACCAATTCATAGTATTAAGAAACATGGACCAGGACTGAGATAAATCAAGGAGATTAGAACAGAAGATGGAAAGTATTTGGGAAGGAAAAATAATCGTTTTAAACCGGGGAGACAAAACCGACTCTCCAATTAGCCTCTGAATACATCTAGAACATTTTGGATAGTGTATAACAAACATGAAAGTCAAGGATTCATCAAAAATTATACCTTCAAAGGGAATTTCAAATTTGAGAGAAGAGAGATGAACTCAGAGATAAAAAGGTCTGACCTCAACAAAATATCTATAAACAACCATATTTGGAAAACAGACCGAAGAACTAAAAGATAAAAAACTAAATAATGAAATGGAAGAAGAGGCCAAAATAGATATATATTGAAAGGAATAGCCATCATCAGATGCAACTAATGGAGTGATTAGAAGTAGCACCCATTTGAAACCAGCCATACAAAATTTTGAAAGGATGATAGGAATATTGATTACCATCCACTGTCATACGCACAAGCTTCAACAAAGGACACTCATAAAATGGTGTAGCTGAAGGGCCAACCTGCTGACTAATAATTAAGTCATCAAATAATGTATACCAAAGGAAAGATAACACATGATTATAATTAAATAAAATCTTTTGAACACATGCGATCTTATGAAAGTGAGAAAATCTAGAAAGAATCAGATACATAAAAGAACTCCTTGAAGGAAATGATAACAACCAACAGAAAGGGGAAAGAAGGAACAAAGACAGGGGAAAAGGGGGAGAAATTAGACTGCCTCTAACTGAATCAAATTTAAGATAGCATGGTGAGAAGTCAGGGACACTAAGTTGGAAGGATAAAAAAAATGAAGGTCATCAGCACATAAATTAGAAAGCATATCCGCTAGGTTATTACCTTCTCTAAAGGTGTGGGTTAGGTAGAAATCCGTTAAGGAATCAAGAAGGGACCAAATCTAAAAAAAAACATATTGAATATGCCTTGAAAAGGAACACCTTTTGACACAAGCATTGATAATCACCGAAGAATCGCCTTCAACATGAAGGAACTTAATATTCAATTTCTTAGCAGCAATGAGACCATGTAACAAAACATAAAATTCCGCCAAATTGTTTGTTCCTAGTGGAATAGGGTGAGCTTCAAAAAATAGAGCATAACCATAATAGTCATGAAGATCAAGCCCAATTCTGAACTTACCCAGGTTACCCTTAGAAAAATCGTCAAAATTAAGTTTAACAAAATCGGGTTGAGGAGGAGACCAAGGAATTGATGCTATGGATTGCAACCTATCTTTAGGAAAAAGGGAAAAGGAAGGGAGGGGAGCACCAAACCCTTCCACTTCTTGAAATAATGCCATCCCAAGATGAGAATCCCCGATTTCCCTTAAACTTGCAAGTAAGTGTTAGTAACCTCAAGAATGGATTGATGAAGCCTATTTAAAACAACATCAAAGGAAGAAGCACAATTGCGAAAGATCCCTTCATTCCTTTCCCACCAAATAGACCACAAAATCAAAGAAGGAGAACAAATCCAAATGCAATCAAACATAGATTTAGAAAAGAATGTTGGCCAAGATTGAAATAGATCCCATACATTCAAGGGGAGAGGCATATAAAGATCCAACTTCTCCATGAAAAAAAGCCAACATTTTTGCGTAAAGGGGCAATTGAGGAAAATATGATCAGTTGACTCTTGGGCCTGACTACACAGCACACATTGAAATGCATTAGCAATATTGAGTCTAGACAATATTTCACTATTAAGGACATGATTTCTCAGTACAAGCCAGGAAAAAAATCCTACCTTGGCTTATATTGAATTATGCCAACAAAAAAGGAAGGCCCTATGCTTTACCCTGTTAATTTTACAAGATTGAGCCATCTCATAACATAACTTAACTGTGTAATTACCATCTGGAGATGGGACCCAAAAGAGTCAATCAGAGGCCCTGGAGAGGATGGTAAGTTGATTTGAAAGAAACTGATTGGCAGAGATGGCAGCTAGAGGATCAATAGGGAGTAAGGAAAAATATTTTCATACAACTAATCCGACATGGATGCACACCGTAGATACATAGTCAATTAGCTTAAAACCCCAACGCAAGGAAGACACTTCCCAAATATCTAAGAAGGGCTGAATTTTTTGTAAGGGAGGCAAACCATTCAATGAGTCAAGCCAGAAATTAACTGACTTACCATTCTGGACTTCCCAGGACAGAAAAGAAGTGGCAAAATGATTAGATTTTATCATGAAGTCCCAGACGGTTGACCCTTTTGGGGGATCAAGTACAAATATAATTCTAGAGGGATCTATATTATCTAGATACTTTTCTTGCATTAGTTGACACCACTTAATGTTAGGTTCAGTAAATAATTTCCAAACCAGCTTACCCCCAAAGGCCAAATTATGAGATGTCAGGTTATGTAATCCCACACCACCAGTGGATAAAGAAGAGGAAATATTTGATAGTGAGATGAGGGTAATTTTATTCTCTCCTATCATGTTATCTATGCAAAGGAATTCCCAAATTAGTTTGTCAATGTGGTTAAGAACTTATTGTGGGGCTTGAAGCACTAAAAAATAATAATTAGGAATAGCTAATAGAACAATTTTGATTAAAATAATTCTACCAGAGAGTGAGAGCCACCTAGCTTTCCAAGCCAGTACCCTAGATCTAATATGACTAACTACATATTGCCAATAATTTGATTTATTTGATCCTACAAAAAATGGGACTCCTAAATAAGTGAATTGAAGTTCTTCTAGGGGAATGCCTAGAATATCGACAATTTTATCAGCTAAATTTGGGTCTGTGTTGAAGATATAAACCTTAGATTTATGAATGTTTATTTTTTGACCCAAGGCTAAAGTATAAAGATCCAAAACCCTTTTGACTTGCTTAGTCTCCTGAAGGGAAGATTTACCAAATAAGAGTGTGTCATCAACAAATAATGAATGTGTGACTGAGATGGAAGTGCTAGTAATGGGCACACCAAGCCATAGCCCAGAAGTGTGAGAGGCATTAATGGAATGACTCAAGGCCTCAGCCATAATGATGAATAGAAAAGGGGACAAGGGATCACCTTGCATGATACCTTGGGATGAAAGGAAAAATCCAACCAATGAGCCATTCATTAGTAAATATAAATGGGCACAAGAAATACAAGCCTTAATCCACTTGCACCATTTCTTAGAAAAACCAAATTTTAGTAAGACCTGTAAGAGAAATGACCAATTTAACCTATCATAAGCCTTAAACATATCTAATTTAATGAAAAATGAAGGAATGGAGTGATAGTTAATAGAATTAAGGGTTTCATGATTAAGAATAGCCTCATCTATGGTTTCCCTACCACAAACAAAACCACCTTGTTCATGAGAGACAATTCTTGGGATAAGATGCTACAACCATAAATAAATAGCTTTAGTGGTAATTTTATAGAAGTTAATATAAATTTTTTTATCGTTCAATTTTGAATTAGTTCTTTCTGAAAGTGTTTTTATTATGCCATGACCTATTTTAGAGTTTTTATTGAAATGAATTGTGCATTATTTTTTGTTATGAACTTGATCATGTCAAGTATCTGTTGCAGACTAGTTGTGATGCAGGAGCATCTTGGGTCATTAGCAATCTTGCACAACCAAAAACATGTTTTTCTTACAGTTCTTTAATTTGTTCTCTGTCGCTCAGGTTCTGTTACTTGGGCATGCCTATTCTGTCGCTTGGGTTTTGTTTCTCGGGCATGCTTTTTTCTGTTGCTCGGTCATGCATTATCGACAGGTTTCTTGTTGCTTGGGTTTCTCTTCTAACACTAAGGTATTGTTTTCCTATTGCTCGAGGTATTCTTTGTCCGAGTCTCTCTATTGCTCGGTCATGTTTTGTCGGAGATGCTTATTTTTGGAGTTGGATCTCGTGGCCAACTTCTTAGTTAATTTTGATAGCTTAATTGATTTATGGTCTCTCATTGGGATCTATGTGGACCTAAATTTGGGTCTCACTTATGGACTTGAGCACCAACTTCTTTGGTGGAATCTTGTATATATTATTTTGTATGTTCTTATGTTTAGGCATCATTCTTAGAGAAAGAAATAAATTGTTTAGATATTGAGATTGAAGGTCTATGATCTCTGTTTTATGAAAATCATATTGTAATTCAATGAATATATGGCCAAAACCAGGAAGGCCTTACAGCTTGGCATGTAATTATTTTGATCAATTAATAATAAAGGATCTCTTTGTTTTCTTCTCTCACTATGTTGTTTGGATTTTGCATTGGTTCTGCAAGGTGGTTTGGTATTTTGGAGTGCCTTGGGCCCTGTCTCCATACCCTCCTTACGTCAGGTGGTATCAGAGAATTTGTGAGATCTAAGTTCCATTCCTATAAACCCTAACCCTAGTTGGTATTGTTGTGGGGTAGCAGATTGTGATCTGACCTACAATTGCAGAGGGATTCAAGATGGTTTATGGGAGAGGAAATATGGATCCAGTTCTAGCTGATATGCTTAGACAGATGGCTGCTAGATTGGAAGCTGTTGAGATAGCCCAATGCAAAGGAAGACATCTTGATGATGTTATTGATGATGAAATTGAAGAGGTTCATGGTGAAGCTACACCTATGATGAATTAGGAAGAATAAAGATTCTTGAGATCCATAACAAGTTTGAAATACACACCTCAATTCAATCCTCCTGAGTACAGTGGAAATTTGGATTCTGATGAACTGATTGACTAGATAACTAAGATGGAAAAGTATTTTGAATATGAGAATGTAGCAGAGGATAAGAAGGTGAAGATTGCAAGCACAAAATTTAAAGGACATGCATCCCTATGGTTGGAACATCTACAATTTGATTGGAAGAAGAAAGGTAAAAAAAAAATCAAGGTATGAAATAAGATGGTGAAAAAATTGAAAGGCAAGTTTCTACCTTGTGATTATCAGATTAAACTGATTAGGAGAATGCAACGCTTGAAGTAGAAAGATAAATCTATGAAAGACTACACTAAGGAATTCTATATATTGGACATCAGATCTGGACATGTTGAAGATGAGGTGGAAAGAACAACAGGATATCTGAATGGCTTGAGGAGTTCTATACAAGATGAAATCAATTTGGTCAAAATGGAAAGCATTAAGGAGGCATATCTATTTTCCCTAAAAGATAAGGAAAAGTTGAATAGAAGATATAAGCAAAGACAAAGAGGTAGAGGTGGTAGATTCCCTAGAGGAAGAGGCAGATCTCATGGTGAAAATAGTAGATCTAAACCAGACAAGTTAGTTTCAGACATATCTCAAGATAAAGGAAAGATTGAATGGAAAGGTGGAAGCTCATACTGGGAAAGAGGTAATTACTCTAGAGGTGGATATAGAAGAAAAGGTTTCTAGGTAACTTGTTACAATTGTGGTGAAGAAGGACATAAGTCCTTCAAATGTACACATGCAAGCAAGAAAGGCAGTAGCAGTAACAGAAATGCTTTAGTGCAAGAGGAACCATCCAATGAACATGAAAGTAATCTCATGATTAGAAGAATATTATGGAGTGAGAAGGATAAGAAAGATCTGATTAGGAAAAGTTTGATCAAGACCACATGTAGAGTTGCAGATAAAGTTTGGAAGGTGATTTTTGATAGTTGAAGCTTAGAGAATCTGGCATCTAAGGAAATGGTTGAAAAGTTGTAGTTGGAGAGGATGAAACATCTGAAACCCTATCAGATCTCATGGATCAAGGATGAGAATACATTAATGGTGAGTGAACAATGTTTTGTGAATCTGAAAATTGGAAAATACTATGATAAGGTGTTGTGTGATATTATGCCTATGGATTTTTGTCATATTTTTTTGGGAAGACCTTGGAAATATGATAGACATGCTATACATGATGGAGGGGTGAATAGATATTCTATTTGGGTCGATGGTAAGAAGAAATTTTTTTTACCTTTGATTGAAGAATTTGTTGATGAGTCATGCACATTTGTGAAAGTTTGTTAAGGATTTGAAAAGAAATGATATCTATTATGCTTTGATTCCTAAAAAAATGAGTAAGAATATAGAAGATGACATTCCTGCAGAAGTTGGAAAGTTTCTCACTGAGTACAAGAATATAATTTTATATATTGTACCTGATGGTTTGCCACCAATGAGGTATATTAGTAACTATATGGATCTGATTCCTGGAGCTAGTTTACCAAAAGAAGCACCACATCAGTTAACATTGACTGAGAATGAAGAGCTTAACTGACAAGTTCATGAATTATTGAAAAAAGGTTTGATCCGAGAAAGTTTGAGTCGATGTGTAGTTGCTACTATTTTGGCACCTACAAAGAATGGAGAATGGATAATGTGTACTTATTCTAGAGAAATAAACAATATCACAATGAAGTATAGGTTTCCTATACCGAGAATGGATGACATCATGGATTGTTTTAGTGGAGAAAAGTATTTCACCAAAATTGATTTAAAAAGTGGATATCATAAGATCAAAATCAGAGAAGGTGATGAATGGAAGACTACTTTCAAGACAAAGGAAGGTTTGTATGAGTGGTTCGTTATGCATTTTGGTTTAACTAATGCACCGAGTACTTTTACGAGGCTAATGAATGAAGTTTTGAAGAAATTATTGAATAAGTGTGTGATTTTATATTTGGATGATATTCTGATATTCAATTAAGACTAGAGAAGAGAATTTGATGCATATAAGGCAAGTATTGCAGAGATTGAAAGAGGAAAAATTGATGATAAATTTGAAGAAGTGTTCATTCATGAAAGAAGAGGTTGTATATTTGGGATTTGTGATTTCAGCTGATGGTTGGAAGATGGATCTAGAGAAGGTTGAAGCTATACTGAATTGGCCTACACCTAAAAATGTCACTGAGGTAAGATCAATTCATGGATTGGAAATTTTTTATAGGAAGTTTATCAGAAATTTCAGTTCTATTTGTAATGTTATGACTAAAACAATGAGAGGAGACAAAACAGAATTCAAATGGACACATGGAGCTGAAAAAGGTTTTTAGACTTTGAAGCTAAAGGTTGCTGAATTACCTGTGTTAGCCTTACCTGATTTCAATAAGTTATTTCAAGTTGAATGTGATGCACGTGGAAGTGCAATTGGAGTTGTATTGACTCAAGAAGGTAAACATGTTACTTTCTTTAGTGAAAAGTTTAATGATGCAAAAATAAAATATTATGTCTATGATCAAGAGCTCTATGCTATTGTTCAAGCCATGAAGAAGTAGAGACATTACTTGATGCCAAATGAATTTGTGTTGTATACTGATCATAATCCTTTACAGTATTTAGGTAGTCAAAATAAGTTTAATCAGAGACATATGAAATGGGTAGAGTATTTGTAGAGCTTTCAATTTATTACTAAGCATAAGAGTAGATTATCTAACAGAGTTGCTAATGCATTGAGTAGAACAAGGTCTTTATTAACTAAAATGAGAATTGAAGTTCTTGGTTTTGATGACATGAAGCATTTATATGAAAGTGATCTTGATTTTTTAGAGCAGTCGAGAGTGTGTAGAGCACCTAATTAAAATCAATCAAGTAAGTATGAAGACTATTTGATTCAAGAAGATATGGTGTTCAAAGGTATTCATTTGTGTATACCAAAAGGTTCAATTAGAACTAGTTTGATTAAGGAGAAACATAGCAGTGGATTGGCTAGACATTTTGGTATTGATAAAATATTGAGCTTGCTGAAGGAGAGGTATTTCTAGCCTTAGTTGTATGAGGATGTTCAAATTTTTTTTAAAAACTGTGGAGTTTCTCAAGTTGCAAAAGGAGTGAGTCAGAATACTGGTTTGTATGCACCTATTATTGTTCCTGAGAAACCTTGGAGTGATATCAGCATGGATTTTTTCTTGGCTTACCTAGGACAGCAAGAGGTAATCATACCACATTCGTTGTTGTGGATAGATTCTCTAAGATGACACATTTCATACCATGTAAGAAAACATCAAATGCAGTACACATAGTAGATCATTTCTTTAAGGAAATTGTCAGATTGCATGGATTATCGAAGAGTATCATCTCTGACCGAGACAGGAAGTTTGTTAGCTATTTTTGGAGAACACTTTGGAAGAATTTGGATACTGAGTTAAAGTTTAGTTATATATTTCATCCACAGACTGATGGAAAAATAGAGGTTGTAAACCAAAGTTTGCATAATATGTTAAGATGCTTAGTTGGAGACACACCAGGCAATTGGGATTTGATGTTGACACAAGCAGAGTTTGCATACAACAGTTCAGTAAAAAGAAGTACTGGAAAGACACCATTTGAGTTTGTTCATGGCACACAACCAAGAGGTATATCATATTTGAGAGATATTGTTGGAGAAGAGAAAAGGAGTGCTGAAGAAGAAGAATATGCAGAATTTATGAAGACATTGCATGAAGAGGTAAAATAGAAATTGGAGAAAAGTAATCAAAAATAAAAAGACAGTGCAGACAGATCAAGAAGACATAAAACATTTGAATTTGGTGATTTATTTATGGTTCACTTGAAGAAGGGAAGATTTCCTATTGGAACATATGGTAAATTAAAGATGAATAAATTTTGTCCTTGCAAAATACTGAGAAGATTCGACAATGGAAATTCTTATGAAGTTGAATTACCTGATGACATGGATATATCACCTATATTCAATATTTCAGAGTTGTATGAATATCACGAGCCTGATGAAGAAGTGATAGTACCAAGTGATTATCCTAAGAAGCAAATAGAGAAAGTTGAAAAGATTCTTAAACAAAGAATTGGCAAAAGCACAAGAGGAAAAGAATATATGGAGTATCTAGTGAAGTGGAAGAATAGACCAATTGAGGACTCATCTTTGATTTCTCAATCTAAGTTGGATTCATTTCAAGTTGGACCTGATACATGATTCAGGGAATCATTTGTTGTAACCCTGGGTGTGTGATGTAGGAGCATCTTGGGTCATTGGCAATCTGACACAACCAAAAAGATGTTTTGTTTATAGTTCTTTAATTTTTCCTTTGTCACTCGGGTTCTGCTGCTCAGGCATGCCTATTCTGTCGCTCAGGTCCTGTTGCTCGGGCATGCTTGTTTTCTTTTTCTTGGTCATGCTTTACCAATGGGTTTCCTATGGCTTGGGTTTCTCTTTCGATGCTCGAGTACTATTTTCTTTTTGCTCGAGGTGTTCTTTCCCTGATTCTCTCTGTTGCTCGGTCATGTTTTTCCTGAGATGATTATTTTTGGAGTTGGATCTAGTGGCCAACTTCTTAGTTAATTGCAATGGCTTAATTGATTTGGGGCCTCTCATTGCGATCTTTGTGGACCTAAATATGGGTCTCACTTATGGATTTGAGTATCAACTTCTTTGGTGGACTCTTGTATATATTATTTTGTATGTTCTTATGTTTAGGCATCATTCTTAGAGAAAGAAAGAAAATGTTTAGATATTGAGATTGAAGTTCTATTATATCTGTTGTATGAAAATCATATATTAATTCATTGAATATATGGCTGAAACTAGGAAGGCCTTACAGCCCAGCATGTAATGATTTTGATCAATTAATGATAACATATCTCTATGTTTTCTTCTCTCACTATGTTTTTTGTCTTTTGCATTTGTTCTGCAAGGTGGTTTGGTAGTTGGGAGTGCCTTGGGCCCCGTCTCCATACCCTCCTTACGTTAGGTGGTATTAGAGCATTGGTGAGATCTACTAAGTTCCATTCTTGTAAACCCTAATCCTAGTTGGTATTTTTGTAGTGTAGCAGATTGCAATCTGACCTACAATTGTAGAGGGATTCAAGATGGTTTGGGGGAGAAGAAATGTAGATCCAGGTCAAGATGATATGCTTAGATAGATGGTTGCTAGATTGGAAGCTATTGAGATAGCCCAACGCAGGGGAAGACATCTTGATGATGTTAGTGATGATGAAATTGAAGAGGTTCATGGTGATGTTGTACCTACACTTTTGATAAATTAGGAAGAAGAAATATTCTTGAGAGCCTTAACAAGTTTGAAAATCACACCTCAGTTCAATCCTCCTCAGCACAGTGGAAATTTGGATATTGATGAATTGATTAACTGGATAATTGAGATGGAAAAATATTTTGAATAGGAGAATGTAGAAGAGGATAAGAAGGTGAAGATTGAAAGAAAAAAATTGAAAGGATGTGCATCCCTATGGTGGGAACATCTGCAATTCGATCAGAAGAAGAAAGGTA
Source organism: Thuja plicata (assembly GCA_018584345.1). Classification (NCBI taxonomy): domain Eukaryota; kingdom Viridiplantae; phylum Streptophyta; class Pinopsida; order Cupressales; family Cupressaceae; genus Thuja; species Thuja plicata. Next base: position 4,878,584 of record MU228144.1, on the reverse strand, counting down.
AAAACAAAATCAAGGTATGGGATAAGATGGTGAAAAAATTGAAAGGAAAGTTTCTACCTTGTGATTATCAGACTAAACCGATTAGGAGCTTGCAAAACTTGAAGCAGAAAGATAAATCTATGAAATACTAAATTGAGGAATTCTATAGATTGGACATCAGATATGGACATGTTTAAGATGAGGTGGAAAGAACAACAAGATATCTGAATGGCTTAAGGAGTTCTATACAAGATGAAATTAGTTTGGTCAAGATGGAAATCATTGAGGAGGCATATCAATTTTCCCTAAAAGCTGAGGAAAAGTTGAATAGAAGATATGAACAAAGACAAAGAGGCAGAGGTGGTAGATTCCCTAGAGGAAGAGGGAGATCTCATGGTGAAAATAGTACATTTGAACCAGACAAATTAGTTTCAGACATATCTCAAGATAAAGGAAATACTGATTGGAAAGGTGGAAGCTCATATTGGGGAAGAGGTAATTAATCCAAAGGTGGATATAGTAGAAAAGGTTTCCAAGTAACTTGTTACAATTGTGGTGAAGGACATAAATCCTTTGAATGTACACATGCAAGCAAGAAAGGTGGTAGTAGTAACAGAAATGCTTTAGTGCAAGAGGAACCATCCAATGAACCTGAAAGTAATCTCATGATCAGAAGGATACTATGGAGTGAGAAGGATAAGCAAGATCCGATTAGGAAAAGTTTGTTCAAGACCACATGTAGAGTTGTAGACAAATTTTGGAAGGTGATTGTTGATAGTGGAAGGTCGGATAATCTAGGATCTAAGAAAATGGTTTCAAAGTTGCAGTTGGAGATGATGAAACATCTGAAGCCCTATCAAATCTCCTAGATCAAGGATGAGCATACATTAATGGTGAGTGAACAATGTTTTGTGAATCCAAAAATTGGAAAATACTATGATAAGGTGTTGTGTGATATTATGCCTATTAATTGTTGTCATATTTTTTTGGGAGGACCTTGGCAATATGATAGACATGTTATACATGATGGAAGGCTGAATAGATATTCTATTTGGGTTGATGGTAAGAAGAAAATTTTGTTACCGTTGATTGAAGAATATTTTGATGAGTCATACACATCTATGAAAGTTTGTTTGATGGAAGGTAGAAAAATTGTCAAGGATTTGAAAAGAAATGATATATGTTATGCTTTGATTCCTAAAAAACTAAGTAAGAATACAGAAGATGGCATTCCTACATAAGTTGGAAAGTTTCTCACTAAGTACAAGGAGATAACTTAAGATAATGTACCTGATGGTTTTCCACCAATGAGGGATATCAGTCAATGTATGGATCTGATTCTTGGAGCTAGTTTACCAAAAAAAGCACCACATCAGTTAACACTGACTGAGAATGAAGAGTTTAACTGACAAATTCATGAATCATTGAACAAAGTTTTGATCTGAGAAAGTTTTATTCCTTGGGCAGTACCTGTTGTGTTGGCAGCTAAGAAGAATGGAGAATGGAGAATGCTTATTGATTCCAAATCAATAAACAAGATCATACTGAAGTATAGGTTTCCTATACCAAGAAATGATGACATCATGGATTGTTTGAGTGGAGAAAAGTATTTCACCAAAATTGATTTAAAAAGTGAATATCATCAGATCAGAATGAGAGAAGGTGATGAATGGAATACTTCTTTCAAGTCAAAGGAAGGTTTGTATGAGTGGTTGGTTATGCCTTTTGGTTTAACTAATGCACTGAGTACTTTTATGAGGCTAATGAATGAATTTTTGAAGAAATTCTTGAATAAGTATGTGATTGTATATTTGGATGATATTCTGATATTCAGTAAGACTAGAGAAGATAATTTGATGCATATAAGGAAAGTATTGTAGAGATTGAAAGAGTAAAAGTTTTTTATATATTTGAAGAAGTGTTCATTCCTGAAAGAAGAGCTTGTATATTTGGGATTTGTGATTTTAGCTGATCATTCTAAGATGGATCCAGAGAAGGTTGAAGCTATACTAAATTGGCCTATGACTAAAAATGTCACTGAGGTAAGATCATTTCATGGATTGGCAAGTTTTTACAGGAAGTTTATCAGAAAATTCAGTTCTAATTGTAATGCTATGACTGAAACAATGAGAGGAGACAAACAAAAATTCAAATGGACACATGGAGCTGACAAAAGTTTTGAGACTTTGAAGCTAAAGGTTATTGAATTACCTGTGTTAGCCTTACCTAATTTCAATAAGGTATTTCAAGTTGAATGTGATGCAAGTGGAAGTGCAATTGGAGCTATATTGGCTCAAGAACGTAAACATGTTTCTTTCTTTAGTGAAAAGTTGAATGATGAAAAAAGAAAAAATTATGTCTATGATCAACAGTTCTATGCTATTGTTCAAGCCATGAAGAAGTGGAGACATTACTTGATGCCAAATGAATTTGTGTTGTATACTAATCATAAGGATTTAAAGTATTTGGGTAGTCAAAATAAGTTGAATCAGATACATATGAAATGGGTAGATTATTTGCAGAGCTTTCAATTTGTGATTAAGCATAAGAGTGGATTTTCTAATAGAGTTGTTGATGCATTGAGTAGAAGAAGGTCTTTATTAACTGAAATGAGAATTGAATTTCTTGGTTTTGATGACATGAAGCATTTATATGAAGGTGATCATGATTTTTAGAGCAGTGGAGAGTGTGCAGAGAACCTAATTCAAATCAATCAAGTAAGTATGAAGAATATTTCATTCAGGAAGATATTCTGTTCAAAGGTATTCAGTTGTGTATACTGAAAGGTTCAATGAGAACTAATTTGATTAAGGATAAACATAGAAGTAGATTGGCTGGAAATTTTGGTATTGATAAAACATTGAGCTACTTGAAGGAGAGGTATTTTTGGCCTTAGTTGTATAAGGATGTTCAGAAATTTGAAAAAAGTTATGGAGTTTCTCAAGTTGCAAAAGGAGTGAGTCAGAATACTAGTTTGTATACACCTATTAGTATTCCTGAGAAACCTTGGAGTGATATCAACATGGTTTTTTTTCTTGGCTTACCTAGGACAACAAGAGGTAATGATTCAATATTTTTTTATTGTGGATAGATTCTCTAAGATGACACATTTCATACCCTATAAGAAAACATTAGATGCAATACGCATAGTAGATCTTTTCTTTAAGGAAATTGTTAGATTGCATGGATTACCAAAGAGTATCATCTATGACCGAGACAGTAAGTTTGTTAGCTATTTTTGGAGAACACTTTGGATTTGGATACTGACTTAAAGTTTATTTCTACATTTCATCCATAGACTGATGGACAAACAGAGGTTGTAAACTAAAGTTTGGGTAATATGTTGAGATTATTAGTTGGAGACACACCAGGCAATTAGGATATTATGTTGGCACAAGAAGAGTTTTCATACAACAGTTTAGTAAACAGAAGTACTGGAAAGACACCATTTGAGATTGTTCATGGAATACAACCAAGGGGTATATCAGATTTGAGAGATATTGTTGGAGAAGAGAAAAGTAGTGTTGAAGCAGAAGAATTTGCAGAAGTTATGAGGACATTACATGAATAGGTAAAACATAAGTTGGAGAAAAGTAATTAGAAATACAAAGATAGTACAGAGAGATCAAGAAGACATAAAAAATTTGAAGTTGATGATGTAGCTATGGTTCACTTGAAGAATGAAAGATTTGCTATTGGAACATATGGTACATTGAATATGAAGAAATTTGGTCCTTGAAAAATATTGAGTAAATTTGATAGTGGAAATTCTTATGAAGTTGAATTACCTGATGACATGGATATATCACCTATATTCAATATTTTAGATTAATATGAATATCATGAACCTGATGAAGAAGTGACAGTACCAAGTGATTATATTAAGAAGAAAATAGAGGAAGTTGAAAAGATTGTGAAGCAAAGAATTGGCAAAAGCACATGAGGAAAAGAATATATGGAGTATCTGGTGAAGTGGAAGAATAGACTGACTAAGGGCTCATCTTTGATTTCTCAATCTATGTTGAATTCATTTCAGTTTGAACCTAATAAATGATTTAGGGAATCATTTCTTGTAACCCTAGGTGTCTGATGCAGGAGCATCTTTGGTCATTAGCACTCCTGCACAACCAAAAATATGTTTTACTTACAGTTCTTTAATTTTTTCTCTGTCACTCAGGTTCTGTTGCTTGGGCATGCCTATTATGTTGCTCAAGTTTCATTTCTCGGGCATGCTTGTTTTATGTTTCTCAGTCATGCTTTACCAATGGGTTTCCTGTTGCTCAGGTTTCTCTTCTAATTCTCGGGTACTATTTTCTTGTTTCTTGGGGTGTTCTTTGCCCGAGTCTCATGTTGCACGGTCATGCTTTGCCTGAGATGCTTATTTTTGGAGTTGGATCTAGTGGCTGGCTTCTAAGTTAATTTTGATGGCTTAATTGATTTGGGATATCTTATTGGGATCTATGTGGACCTAAATCTGGGTCTCACTTATGGATTTGAGCACTAATTCTTTGGTGGACTCTTGTATATATTATTTTGTATGTTCTTATGTTTAGGCATCATTATTAGAGAAATAAAGTAGATATTTAGATATTGAGATCAAAGCTCTATGATCTCTGTTGTATGAAAATCATATTGTAATTCATTGAATATATGGATGAAACTGGGAAAGCCTTACAGCCTGGAATGTAATGATTTTGATCAATTAATGATAAAGGATCTCTGTGTTTTCTTCTCTTATTGTGATGTTTGGCTTTTGCATTCATTCTGCAATGTGTTTTGGTAGTTGGGAGTGCCTTGGACCCCATCTCCTCACTCTCCTTGCATCAAGTTGACCCTTAGGATAATGTACCTGAGTTTTTTGCGATTTTATTTCTTGTTTCTTTCCATGATTATCATGGGATGTTTAAGATTGGTTGATCAATATTTTTACTGAACCTAGTATACTTGAACTCTTTTTATGTGATCTGTTGAGATTTTCTCATGTTGTTATGGTGAATTGAGAACCAGTAGTTCCTATTTGGGTAGGAACTGGTTTATGAGATTTATGAGATTATTTATGACCTTGAGCTTAGAGGGTGTTTATTTAGGTGTATCTAAGGGGAGTGGCTTACAATAGGGTTTTGGGACCCAAACAGGCTAGTGCCAAGGTGACCTATCCTAAGTTATTAATAAGTAATAATGTAATAATAAAACTTGGGTTAACATTAAATACAAGATTGATCATGATGCCTCGCTCATGCCTTGAGTGCTAGTACAAACTAAGGATGAGAATGAGATGATACCTAGAGATTAGGTATGATTAGATTCCTCATCTTCATGAGAGGGTATTCTAGTCCCACATGAGTCATGTTGAGAAGTCTAGAATCTAGAGAGGTCATTCCAAGGTAACTCAAGTGATTGACCATGTGATGACACTCCCATAGAATGTATCCTAACACTCCTCTATAGGTCCTGCTTTACCTTTTATGGTTGTGGGTTTTGCATTTAGTGATTGGTTTCAGTGGTTGGTTCATGTTGGCATTTTGGTTAGTTTATGCACTTCCTTTATGTTTGGATGGTGTACTTTTGTTTGACCTTGGATCTCCAGTGTGTCTTGATCTTTCATATCCTTATAATTTTTCTTTAGTCTTTCTGGATTGTGTTCCCATGTGTGGGCCTGATGTTATCTCCTTAGCATGGTGGGAGTGGACCTTTGGTTCCACACGGTCGGGTGGTAGTGATTCTTATTACTAGTGAGATCTGACGGTTCTTCTTCATTCTTAGATGATCCTTGTCAGATTTCTATCTTCTTATTCTTCTTAATCTTATGGAGACTTGTTGAGTTTCATGAGTTGTATATTTTCAACCATATGTATATATTGGTTGGCGTCCTTATGAGGATGTATGTTATTGTTATTTATTAGTGCATACCCTATGACTTGTGCAGTGGATGATTGATTCAGTTGTATACCTTGGGTACCAGATGTATATGTGATATGGTTATATTAGATGTATGTTATTGGATTCATTTGATGTATCCTTTATGTTATCCCTTTATTGTTGTTCTCGTAGATTATTTTTCTTAAGTAATTCTACGTTCAGGAACCCTCAAGATTTGTAACCTTTCTCAAGTGGTATAAATGTGTATGTCATGTATCTCATTGCATTGCTTCCGCATTGTTATCATTATTGTTTGTAAACATTTTTAAAAAAAAATTATCCTGTTAACTTAGTGTCATGTTTAGGTTAGTACTCCTGGGTTCCCTGGCAAGGCATTACAAAGTCACTTTCATTGATACTCTGCAATAGAGAAATGATATAACAGTCTACTATCGATTGCATCAACAAGTATATTTATCAAGACATAGATCTTCCCTTGTCAAATTCATATTCACTTCACATATACTTGTGATAAAGCATACAACAACAAGTAAATACATTGATTTCAACAAGGTTTCCCTAATTCCAATTTTAAATAGGTCACACCAAAATAATCCCGTGGTGGTAAGGATTGAAACAAGGATAACTTCACTCAATACAATGTTCCTTGCACATAACAACATGCTACATCATCACTGAGATATTTGTTACCAATGGATATGGTCTATATATTTCAAATGCATTGACCAAAGAACAACAAAAACTTCTAAGATAGGACCAGACCCAAACAAACAATCCACAATATATTGCACACCAAATGGAACCAAGACTGACATGGATAAGAGTAAATACTTGAAGTACATCATCCATTGCACAATTCTACCATAGCATAAAAACAACCAATCCACATCTATGTACACAATATGTTAATTTTACTGACAACAAAAATTATAGCATTAGCTTAACACTCAAATAATAAAAATAAAAAAATTATAATATTGGCCAATACCAAGAAGAGGACAACAAATTCATATAGAAAGTATTGTATGGTGCAACATTTAAACCTGATTTGAAGATCGTACAAATGTTATTACATAGTAACAACATGGTCACTAATACTTATCAGACAATGATAGTTGACAATCAATTTTAATATATAACACTTCCATTATATTCATAAAACCATTTATATTGTTCATTGAATTGTAAGTAATCACAAATACAATCCAAGGTAGCAAATGTTCATGAAAATCTAGATGATCCTTGACTATTTAAGATAGAAAAAGTTTTACATCTCAGTAATGGAGAAAATCACCAGATAAATTCATTCATGAAGAACTATTAAAAACACAAAAAATTCTACAAACCAATCACTAACATATATATAATTCTTCCTAATTAGAAATTAAACATAATTTCATACAATACTTCCATCTGTAAAGATTTTTTTTTGGAACCCTCTACAAATGAGAAGAAGTAGGATGAATAGAAGATGAAAGAATTATAAGTTAAATCTAATTATAACAATTATATTTGGACACATTCATGGACAAAGATTCCCCAATGTAGATGGTCCAACCATGGAGAAAGAGTCAACACAATGGAAATAACCAACTCACAAAAAAATAATAGACAATCAAGATGCTATAACATATCTTCGCATTATCATAGAATCATATATTTAAATCATATTGGCTTGCAACATGCATATTACAATATTTTGGCACACTTTTCTGATCACAACAAAAAATCTATATCTAGACTCTAATGCTAACCTTCCAAGGATATCTCCTAAGAAATGTCATCTACCACTCCATAAAAAATGATCAAGAGCCTCAATATGTAGAGCCTTTGCAACTCACAAGTAGACCAACTCAATTATATTTTCAAAGAGAAAAGAAAATTTAATACAACAACATATGTCAAGAACTAAATCATAAAGACCTTAATTCCAAGATATAGAAATGATGCACAATCCAAGAGAGATGTTGACCATTAATCAAAGAACATTAGGATATGAATAAGCAAGTTTCATTGATTGGGAAATACTTCATGAGATCAGAAAACCTCAAATGACCATTAGAATAGAAAGAACATACATAATAGACCATTAATCTTTAATATGTCCGTAGTGAAGTATCAAAATTAGGTGAAAACCCAAACATAGGTAAAACACAATGTCTAGAACAAACCCCAAAGTTCACAGCAACAAATCATCTAAAACCAAGAAAACAACAAGAAACACAGAACTTATAACTAAGAACAAACTGAAAGGGAAATATTTTTGGTGATGCAATATTTTCAATGACCCAAGGATTATCTTGCATCACCCACCCCTAGTGAGTAGAAAATTTTCCATAAGAGAAACTTAAGAACATTTGACAGGATGTGAGACTTGAATCCCATGCTCATTCTTGATCCAAATATCCTCTTTGTATTTAACTTTATATCTCTTCACTTCTACTCCATATTCTATCAGACCATGAACTTAATATGCTTTGCACTTTCTCTATCATATCTCACATTTTTACAATATTTCTCACCACTAACTCATTTGTTTCACATAGCTAAATTACGTTTGCTACAAGTCCTCATCTGATTAGGAACTAAGGTCTTCTGAAACTTCACTTTACCCTTCTTTTGGTCTGATACCAACTTTTTCTTGAATCTTCTTTCAACATCATTCTTTTGATCCATACCAACCTCTATATTTTGCTTCCTTGAACAGTAACTCATTACCACGCTTAGAATCCTTTCAAGGGAACCAAATTTAACTTCTATACATCCTTCTGTATTGTGACCAAATTTATTTTGTAATCATGAATATCTCCACTTTAAAATTGCCAATGTCTAGCCAATAGAACATGACAAGTACCCATAGATACCACATCACACAATACCTGACCTTTGTATGGTCCAATGATAAAGTTTACCAAACACTTCTCTTTCACCTACACCATGTGATCATCTAAAAACCAATTTATCCCATAAGGAAGAGGATGTTTAAGTCTCTTTAATCCAATCTCTTGCACCATCTCTTTTGATACAAGATTATTAGTACTACCACTATCCATAACAAATCTACAACATTTCTCTCCCGATTTGCAAATTGTCCTAAAAAATTCATCATTTTTAAAGGTTCAGGTTATTTCTCACTCAACATGATTCTCCTAAGCATAATATATTTTCCTATATCAGGTGTTTCCATACCTTCAAAAAATTTATTAGCAGTATACTCTTCATGTGCAACAAGATTTTGTCTACCCAAGTTCTTACTAGATCCTTCAGAACATTAAAAATATATGTCCTATCCCACCACATTTGAAACAAGAACCTTTGAAATCCTGTCTACCATTCCCTCTCTTAAGTGTCCTTTGATCATGTTCTACCACAATAGTTTTCTTCTATTTTCCATTTCTACTTTCTTTCTTATCCTTTACTCTAGGATTACCTTTTCTTCTCTTCAACTTATCTTCTACCCTCAATGCATATCAATAAGAATCCTCCACTATAGAAATACATAGAATACTCATCTCATCCTAAATATTGAATCTCAAACCATTAGCATACCTATCCACCATCTCCTTAGATACCTCTTGGTGTTCAGATCTGGTGGTCAACATATAGAACTCTTCAGTGTATTCCTTCACACTCATTTCTTTCTTCTTTAAGTTGTGCAATTTCGTGAATGATTATACTTCCTAATCCTTAGGAATGAATTTAGCCTTTAATCTAGAAACCATCAGCCTCCATATAGTTATTTTCATTTCACCATGTTCCTCTCTATCTTTCTACAATTTTTCCACCATAATATAGCATGACCCTTAAATTTATTTTGTGCTAACCTAACCCTCTGTGGATCTTTGATATCTTCAACCTCAAATTAATTTTCAATCTCTCCAATCCAATCTATCAAATCCTCAGGATGCAATGAACCAGTGAAAGTAGAAACATCCATCCTATGAATTTTACTTGTGTCATAGCCCTCAACAATATTTCTTCATCTACAGGGATCAAAGAATCTATAGTCTCAATATCTCTAGTAGCTTCCTCATATTCTTCTTTAGTCTCAGGCTTCCTTCACAATCTAGTCAATACATTTCTAATCTTAGTCCTCGTCTCATTTTAGAATTCCTCCACAATTTTTCTAGTCTTGTAGTCTGATAACAAGGTCCTAATTTCCTGTCACTCGGCGATCTATTAGAAAATATTGCACCATGCCTCCAACTTGGAAATTTTTTCTGATGCAGGAGCATCCTGGGTGTAAGGGCAATCTTGCATCACCCAAAAATATTTCTGTTTTCTTTTCAATAAGGGCTACCTTGTGCAGAGCTGCTATTTATGGAAACTTGCTATTTTTAGTAAGTTGGCCATACGATCTCGGAATGTTCTGATTTTGCATGTGGAGGTTCATCTCAGTCATATCAGCTTGCCAGTAAAGTTTCATCGCTAGATAAGGTCTAGTTTTGAAGATATTGAAAATTTTCGGTATTGAAAACAGGGTAGAGAAACTTCGAGCTCAATTTTGAAGGCTTTAGAGGCCCCAGATGAGGTCGAAACCTGGCCTCGATGATGCTTGCATATCAAGCTGTTGTAGAGCGCTTCGTGGCATTTCCGAAATGGGGTTATAATAGTCAATCGAGTCAACTGGTGATGACTTATGGTCTCCGGAAGTTGGGTCACCTGAAGTAGCAGAAAATAATTTTCCTTCAAAATTT
>MU228144.1:4826466-4839791 GCA_018584345.1 Thuja plicata | reverse complement strand
TTATCTCCAGACTACGCGACAAGCCTCTTACCTTTTAACATGATTTCTTTGGTCGCTTAGTCGGGAGATCCACTTAACTTAATATTTTACTGAAAGCACGTGCCCTTTTCTATTTTTAGCGACCTCGTGACATACCTTAATCGCTTAGTCGGGGGTACCTTTTACCTGGGGCACTTTTATCATGAGACAATGCGACCACCGTCAGATCCTTTCATCTGTTCATCGAACGGCTATCTTTTAATCGCATTACAAATTCACATACCTTTAAAATATCACAAGACTTCACGACTGAGGGTATAATGACTTAAGTCTCCTTATTGCTTGATCCTTTTCTTCATCAAGCGATCACACGACAACTAATAGCATTCTGACAGATGTCATCTAGTACTTCATCCACTTTATGCATTCTGGAAGTCTGACTCATTACTTCGGTTCTGGCGACATCCCGACTGAGGGAAATAACATAACATGTAACAGTTAGTCGCATGGTCATGACTGTTATCTCTTAACCGTCTTTTAATCACGAGACCACGCGACTGAAGGTTAGCCTTAACTGTTTGAATATTCTGATCCAGCGATCAAGCGACATGAAGAAAGGCGCAAGGTCAGAAGACATTTTGTTGACTTGCCTTTTCTTCATGCGATCACCCGACTGAGGGTGGGTCCCGTTCATTCTTAAAGCTTCATAACACAATATCAGGCGACAACCCGACCAAAGGAAGATCGCTAAGTCTGGATACACTTAGAGAATATTCTGTTTTTTCAGGAGACTAAGCGACACAAGGCAAAAGCGAAGTTGGGAGATCATTTGGCATATTCGTTTTGATTCACGCGATCAAGGGACCTGACTTAAGCTTGATATATAGCACATGCCTTAAGTAACTGAAAAAGGTAATTAAGGAAAAGAAGACATGGCTAAGGGTTTAAAATGCATCGTTTAACATTAGGCCTTAGGGTTTTTGCAGGGTTTTAACAAGATTTTGACAAGGAATAGGCATGAAAACCTGCAACTTTCAGAGAGCAAGGCAAGGAACAGGGAAAAACAGTAAAAACACGAAATACAACCAACACATTGCCTCTTTCAATTCTACCAAGATTGTCTTGGGATCAGGCATACATCCAGTTTTAGGACCAGTGGGAATGGATGATGCAGAGTGTGGTAGATCAACCAACACTTGCACTGCCTCTTATTCCTTAGGCTGGTCAACATTATCCTTCATCACTACACCACTATCTAAAATTGTTTTTACAACCTCTAAAATAGGTGGATTTTGTGAAGTGACCTCTTGTGCATTTGTTTTCTTTTTCTCTTCACCTATCTAATCATTGATTACTTCAAGTTTCTCATCATTTCTCTCTCTAGATGCAGTGGTCTTTCCTCCTTCAGTCTTAGTTGCCTTAATAGGTGACTCAATATTTGTACCACTCGGCATATCCTATCCCTTGACATTCAAATTGCTGGAATCATCAATTGTGAAGTCAAGTGGACTATCTGCAGTCAAATCAACAGTATTTGCTGAGTCTAATGCATCTTTAGTCTTGTCCTATTCAGTAGCAATTTGATCTTGCGTCATCTGTGGCTCAGGGGTGATCTCAAATTCTTTAGCCTTCTACTCAGATGTTCCTTCATCAAATTTCTTTTTATTTGGAGCTACCAGTCCAAATATTTCCTTTCAAATCCTAGTACTCTACTGTACTAATCCTTTAATATCATTTTTCAAAATAGTATAACCTCTGAGCTTAGGAACAAACCTATTCTTATATTCTTCAATGAATTTTGCTCTTTGTTTTGATGTCAACTCAGGTATCACCTTGGCTAATGTACCTTCCCTGATTTGTTTCTCTGTAGTAAGTGCAAATTCCCATTTGCTTGATAGAAATTCATATAATTCATTCGGCACATGGTTTCCTATCTCTATAGGAGTTAACTTAAAAGTGCTCATCATATCTAAAAGTTATTCCTGAACTTTATAATTGTCTTCAATACTCAATTTATCATACTTAATAAATTTAAAAGTAGCTAACCCTGCTGAATTTCTCAAATTGTCACATACCTCATCAATATTAGTGGGTTTCTTGAATTGTGTAGTGGGTATGTTGCTGGGTGTATCACTCTCAGTCTTTTCATCATCACTATCTGTCTCAAGTGCAGTCTCGTCCTTGGTCGCTTTACTAGTTTTCTCGGCTCATCCTTAGGAGCAAATTTAGTTTTATTTCCTGAACTGCTTTCTCCAACCTTCTTCTTTCCATACACTTTTGTTTGTTCTACTGGAGAAGTAACAGTAGATTCTCTAGTCCTTGAACAATTAGCTGTAGGAGATGTAACCTTAGATTTATCTTTACTTGGCTTGGTTACTTTGACAACTACTGGCTTCTTACCCTTAGCCTTCTCAGTGATCTCCTTAGATGCACTGACTTCCTCTTCTGTAGATATATCTTCTCCTTTTTCCAATGGATAGGCTTATAGGTGCATCCTCAGGTTCCTCATCACTTCTCAAACCAACTATTTTCTTTAGATTTTCCACAATCTTTTTCCTTTTTCTCTCCATGGTTCCCTCCTTCAAACTTCTAAAAAAAATTTATTTTTCTTCATCAAAATTACCAAATCTTTCTGTTGTAGTATCAATTGCCTCGGATAGGAGTGCAAGGATGGCTACTAATGCTTCATCAATGTTAATTTCATAGGGAAATGATTTCAACCATGCTACCCTAGGTGTCATAGCCTAAATATATGTGTGATCCGTATCAACTAGAAAACAAAGTTCTTCATAGTGCTTCTCCACTAGTGATCTAAGAATCCTAGTTCTTAATCTCATTCTCTTTCTAAATTCCACAAAATAGTTCCCCATAATACTATTGAAATTACTTCCTAATTTCTCAATGCATTCACTTATCTTAACTATAATGGGTCTATCCTTTTTCCAAACGATATCTCCCAATGTAGGAAATGTATTTTGAATGTAGAAAAATATGTAGACTAGTAAGGAACCAAACTTACATGATGAGCTCTTAGCTTTTCTGATTGATGCTAGGTTCTCAGCTAGTTGTGTTTGTTGTAGCTCGGAAAGATCATATGTATGATTCTTCTTAACAATCTTCCATGCCTGGTCAACGGCTGTGCAAGGAACACTATCTAGTCGACTCGACTGATAGAACTTATGTGCAATCACTCTTACTCCAAAATCAAGTTCTAATTCTTTAATTGTAAGGATATTCATACCTCTGTTGTTCCATATAGCTCCAGTGTTCAGTGTAATTTCCTCTTTATTGTTATGTCTCATTGTCTGTAACCCGTTAACAATAGGATATCCAGTCACTCGATGAATCATGTTTTTAGTTATCTTAACTGGTCCATTGTCCAACCATATACACATATCATGAACTCAGCTAAGAATGACCTTAATCCATTCATCTTTGAAACCTTGTGGGAAATCTAGGGCACGAGTTAACCCTTTGTCAGCTAAATGCTTGAATTCTTCATTCAGAACTCCATCAACACACAATTTTTTGTAGGATTTTCTCAATTCACTATCACCTATTTCACCAATTTTGACCATGTAACAAGATCTAACATTGTGGATCATAAGTACCTTTGGTGGAATGGATGAGAGAGCTCCGGTCAGATCACTCTAAATTGCACTTTTAGGAATGGCTCAAAAATTGAGAGGTGCACATACATCATTCTGTACTAACTAAACTTGCTCTATTTCTTCCTCCATACTTTTGACTAGTGCGGAAGAGCTTGCAGCCATAATCTCTAAAATTAGGGTTCAAAAAATGAAGAACAGAGTACCTCGGCAAGTAGCACTTTGTACTGTTCACCTTAGGATTGCTGACGACACGCTGACAAAATCTTTGATGCTAACTTTGTTAAGATCAATTCTGCAACTTCTTAAATCACTTCATGAATACTAAAAAATCGCAAGGTAAAATGAAAAATAAACTGTTCATCCTTTATAGAATCGAAAGGTCAAGGTAGGTAAGCAATAAATGTTCTATCTATTGAGTTAGTGCAAGCCAGCTGTCCTTGGCTTTCTAACACAACTTGCATGCCACTCGGCTCACCATACTCTGCCATCACAGAACTTAATCGACCAACAAACTTGGCACACACTAAAGAACTCGGCCTTAGTGTCTACGACTGGTGCTCGGCACCTATAGTGCAATTAGCTCTTCTCAGCATTTTTGTCTTCAAAATGTGTCCTGGTGCATCTTAACATATGCAAATATGGAATTTGGCATATTTCATGTTAGGAACTGATGTAAGATAATAATTTTAAATGCAGTTCCTTACATACCTCTTTTTCTTAGTTGGAGATGGTGTGATCACCTGATCCATTAGATTGGGTGACCTTGGCTGAACTAGCTTCACTGCTGCATGGTTCAGATTTCTTAACCCATGTCTGGTTCATCTGTGCTCTAATCTGCTCAACATTAGGAGCAGGTACCCTAGTCTTATAATCTTTCCTTGTATGACCAATTTTCAGACAACTGTGACAAACTAGGCTTCCATTCATCCAACTCTTAGACTTTCCTCTGAAATGTGTACTTATGCAATTTTCTGGAACGTGTCCATAGTCACCATAGTAATGAAAACTATGCCATGTGTTGTAATCCCAATTGTAAGTATTGCCTTTTCTTGGTGATTTCTCTTGTGCCTTTGATGTCCATTGTTGTTTACCTTTAGATCTACAATCTTGTGCTCTATGACCATATTTCTCACAGTTATAAAAATTACCATTGAATCTAGGTGTTGAAGGTGCATTGCTTTCCTTTGTCTTAAATCCACGTGTTTGATGTCCAAAATTATTACAGTTAAAGCAATAATCATTAAAGTTAGTTTTAGGATTGGACTTACCATTCTTGCTTCGGTAAATGTTTGTTTTATGAACTTGTTTCCCATAGTGGTGGCACACAGGTTTGTTGTTTCTTGGTTTTTCATTCCTCCTTTCACATGCCTTAGATGATTCTCCTTCTTTAGTGCTTGTATGTTGTTCTATGTGACCTAATCAAGAAGAATCTTTAGGTCTTCTTGATGCTTCCACTAGTTGTTCAAAGTAGCTCAAAGCTACATTGGGATCATTCACTCTGTTGTTAAGTTCTTTCTCAGATCGCAATTCATCTTTCAATTGACTATTCTCAGATCTAAGATTTACAATCTCCATGTCTTTCCTAGTGATCTCCTGATTCACAAGTAGCAGTTGATTTGCCATGTCAACTTGATTGAATGTCATTTTTTGTACATCATGTGTTCTTTCATCAAGTCTGATAGTCATCACTCTTTTTTCTTCTTTTATCATAGCCTTGTCATCTTGGGCTTTATTTTTATGTTCAACAACTTCACACATTCTTATTGATTGGGCTTCTTGTTCCTTTTTCAAGTTTCTGACTTCTTCACGCAGTGCATTGTTCTTTTCCAGTAG
This sequence comes from Thuja plicata, assembly GCA_018584345.1. Classification (NCBI taxonomy): domain Eukaryota; kingdom Viridiplantae; phylum Streptophyta; class Pinopsida; order Cupressales; family Cupressaceae; genus Thuja; species Thuja plicata. The sequence continues at coordinate 4,834,368 of MU228144.1, read as the reverse complement.
ATCTGCTATTGCTACATCACTCTCAGTAGAATCTCCATTTTGAAATAGATTTTTGGTGTCCTCTTCCTGGTAATAAGTGTCATTCATTTATTTGGAAAAATCTTTCCTTGTTGTCAAGGACTTCTTTAATTCATGTCTTGTTGTCTCAAGTTGTTGTAGTGCTAGCTGAATATCAATATTTTGATTCTCAATGACTTCCCCATCTTGTAGATCTCCATCTCAAGATCTGTATTCTCAAGCTGATTATAACTTTCTAGAGAATTGTGCTCTGATACCAATTGTTGGAAATACAATAATGGGAAAGCAAGATACTGAGAGGGGGGTGAATCAGATCTTGAAATTTAAACACTTTAAACAAACTGATCCACATTCATACATATATGAATCTAATGTAACATCAAATAGCATCCACACAATGAAATAAATAACTCATAACACAAGAACTTGGTAACCCAGAAACCCAAATAGGTAAAACTGGGGTGGGGATGACACCCACAAAATTCTTCACTACTACAGCAATAAAGTGTGCATGTTAGGGCTACAAAAGTTAATTACAAAATGCAATCTACTTGGTTAAAGGTCTGCCTGGTTAAGAGCTAAAGATCATTACAATTTACTTTGTGAAAGGATTTCAACTTACAATAAAGTAAGCACTCTATTAGAAGATTTAGAAATGTCTGCTAGAAACACTTTGTTGAGATATTTCACCTGATACTATGATTAGAATGTTTCAAGTAATGATCCTTCGTTATGCACTCAGATGCTGATGACAGATCTCCTCTTTCTAGTACCTTTTGTGATCTCACAATCTAATATGTCTTTACTCTGATGTTCATTGCTCTATCACTCTGCTTGATCTATGCTTCTTAACAAAATAACCCTCTCTATATTTGACTTGAAATGCAGTCAACACTTTTCTCCACACACACAAAATAGGGTTAATAAGTAATCTTATATATCTATTCAATTCTGGTAGTGAGATGCAGATAAACGATCAAGATCTAATACTCATGCCTCCAAGGTATTACAATTAATAATTACAATAGGTCATGCATAGGATAAAACATTTAAATGCATAATTAAATTCATAGGAAAATATTATATGCATACATAAGTCGGCCCAAAAATCTTATACAAGTCAGCCTGAACACTTATCCTCAAAGTTTGAATCAATCTAGACATGTATGCAAAAATTGTTCTTCTCGGAACTTAACATCTCTTTCGCTTGGCACTATGTATCATACTCAGCTCGGCATGATATAACTTGACAACCTAAATACTGCTCAGCAATGTTGCTTGGCCTTGGATAGTTTTAGCTTGGCCACAGTGATAGCCAACTAAAACTGCCTAAGTAAATGACTAAGTGTTGGTCACTAATCATCAACAGAACTTAGAGATTAACAGCAAGAGATATAAACACCAAATTATTTCACAATAGTACTAAACAGTGCAGGGGTATTGACAGAATACTCAACATCAATAATGTGGATGGGCTTCTACTCCAAGACCAGAAGGAGATTCAAGCAGAAATTGTTTGCTTTTATACAAACTTGCTGAATAATTTAGAGTGTTCAAACTTAAAGGTCTAGAATGACATGCTGACTGATATTCCCAAGATTTTTACACATGAAGATAACCAATTCTTTTTGGCTAAATTCTCAAAAGAATAAATTCTTCAAACACTCAATCACATGGCGTCTGATAAAGCCTCTGGCCTAGACAAATTCCCCCTAGCATCTTTCTGCATTGTTGGCACATTCTGGAGAAAGAGCTCATAGAGGCTCTTTGTTAGAATTAGGTAATACTGAGAGGGGGCTGAATCAGTATTATAACACTTATTAAAAAATTTCAACCAATTAAGCATTAATCATATGCTTCCAGAAATGAAAATAACATAATAAAATAACACAGTAATCATAACACCATAATTTTGTTGTCGAGGAAACCCTAGCCAAGGGAAAAAACTAGTGGGGATGGTACCCACAAGCATGCACTAAAGTATATTTTCCATGTCAGGATCTGGATATTACATAGTACATTTCCTTGTTAAAGGAATAACAACCCTGTTAAAGGTATACAACACCCTGTTACGGGCCAAATTAGCTTACAGCTCTTACAATGTAATTCTGTTACAAAATGTTCTCAGTAATGAACAAGACAAGCATCTATAATGCTTAGATAGTTCTTGTTCATAGTTTATCAATGATCTCTTTCATCCTCTCCTCTTCCATTCATATCGTCCACCCATATATTACATCTATCACTTCTATATCTTCGCTCTACAAAAATATCTCCATATATATATCTTTTCTTTACCAAGTCGGCTCTTAATTACAAATATTACATAATCAGCTCTCAATACAAAATAAATTTAATAAAAAAAAATAAAATGATATTTGGAACTCTTACATAATAAAATTATAGGTTATCATCAATAATTATCCAACTTTGATTGCCAGGAGTCCACGTCATACTTCCTTAATCATCACTTTTGTCCATCTACTTTGTATCACCATTCTCCTGTTGTCTATCTATTTTCAAATCTTTCTAACTTGTTGCAAACATTACCAAAACAAAATTTATCTTAGGTGGAGGTCACACATACCCCATACTATCTTCCTCTAATCTTGCTTGTCTAAACCCATCGATCTCGATCTTCAATACCCAAACTACATCTGTATCTATGCTTTTGTACTTAGTCGATTTCAGAGTCATCAAAACTCAACTTCATAAGAATCAATCTGTAACCTAGATATATTTCCATAAATGAAAACCAAAAACTGAATGACATTATACAAAATTGATCACTTTACAACAATCTCTCCCTTTGGCATTGATGGCAACACTTAACAAAAAATGACTAAGTGTTCCAACAAAACAAAAACTGTCTCTCCTTCTTTCTCTATTTTGTTTTTCTCTTCTTCCTTATTATCTTCTCCCTCTCCTTATTCATTTTACTCTTGTCTCTTCTCCCATTAATTTTTCTTCTCTTCTCCCCCTTTGAAAATAATGACAAAGGTGCATACAAAGCAATAGGATTAGATCTTTCTCACAAGTTTCAGAATATATTGAAAGAAATCTTCCAAGATATTCACTTATGTACTCCATGACTTAAGCAGTAGTTGACTAACATGAATTAGTCCATTAAGTGCAAATGATGTAGTCTCTTCTTCTTTCAACTCTTTAGGCATAGAGTTAGCCAATGAATCTACAGTCTTCTCCATGTCTGATAAGTGTGCTTCAATTATAGATAGCTTAGGAGTGATTAAACTCTTCAGCAAATTGAATCTGGTCAATACTCTCTCTCTTTCTCATTATCCAATACATCTAGTTTTGCCAAAAAATTATTACTTCCTTGTCCAATTTTGTTACTGATTGTGAAGAGGTTTCACAACTGTCCATCATAATGTTCAAAGTTGACCTGTCCTTGGCAATAATATCTTTAATATTCTGAACATGCCTGATAGGATTCATGCAGTAACTAAATAGTTTCCTTCCATATTCAATGCAACTATTAGAATCTGCAGTAGTGGTTTTCAAAATGCTCAATTCCGATGAGATAGACTTGCAAACTTTGGATAGATTCTTCTCCAAGTAGTTTTTTTTTGCCTTCTCCTCTATAATCTTTATCAAACTCTCATAATAACCATCAAATTCATCAAGTGTTATCTTCATGTTTTCAATATCATCTCTATGATGGAAAACAATAGGTACTAGAAGCAATTTTTTCACAGTATCAATTGCTCTAGTTATTACCCTAGCCTTTTTTAACCTTTTTTCTATGTTCTTTCCTTGGCTTTAGTAAGTGTAGTAAAAGCCAATTTTACTAGCTCATCTTCATCCATGCAATCAACATCAACATCTATTGGATTGTATTTCCTTGCCAACAATGAGATAGAAGATGTGTTTACCTCAGTTTTGGTTTCATCTTTTTCTTTATGTTCTATCTATCCTTCATCCTTTACTACTTCACTCTGTTATTTCTTCTGCTCTTCTTCCTCTTTCTTCTTTGCTTCCTTGGCAATTGTTTTGTCCATACTTCCTGCAAATGGTTCCTTCTCATCATGTGTTGTGTCAAGTGTCACAGGTACACCAGAAACATAAAAATATTCTCAGGAGTAGTGTTCATTAATATCTTCTCCAGTAATTTTTGAGTGTCCTCAGTGATTTCATCATATTTTCCTATCATAATTTTCAGTATTCTAATCTTAGTTCTCAACAAAGGTTTCAATTCTACAAATATTATGTCCCTTTCTTGTATAGATATCATAGGTAGCATATTATCAATTCCTAATTTTTGATTATTTCATCCTCAATTTTTGCTAACTATTTCCTAGTCTCTAATCTCCCATATAGTTCTTTAGGTACACCGCCCTCAATTTCCATTAGAGTCTTCTTGAAAACAAGTAAATGATTTACCACAATATCTTCAATCTTAAGTTTATCTATGTAATACCCACCTCTTATTTTTCTTGTCAGTTTTCAGATGCAAAACTCTTTTAGGCCTTTTTATGTATGTGTGCTTTATTTCAGCTGATCTTGATGATATTTGTGTATTGCATTTCATTATGTTATTGATCCATTGCTAGTATGTTATATCTTCTGTGTACATGTGATTTATGGTTAATTTATGATGCTTATGTATATGTTAGGATTTCATTAGGATTATGGTTTTCTAACAATATTGAACGTAGATTTATATGCACATGGGTCATTTGTATATTTTGCATTACTTTTTGATGTGCTTGATATGGTATGGGATAGAGTCGTAGTTACTTGCTATTGAATATTTGGATTTAATTGAATATTTAATTAGAAATTAGAGTAAATATGCTTTTATACTTTATTAAATAATTAAATATTTGAGTGCATGGATAAGATTGTGCTTTGAATATTTAATCTATTTAAATATATATTTATTTAATTATATGTGCAAGTTCATTATTGAAAATTGGAGTTTGAATTCAAAAGGCAAGTTGTATTTGAGAGTCAAAGTTGAGTTGCACAATTAAAGAGATATTTTAATTAATAATTATTATTTTCTTTCAATTTTCAGCCGAGTCCTTTTAGGGATTGACTAGTCTGTTGTCATTAAGTTTTGCATGTTTAGGGGAAGTTGATTCTCTTTAGGAGAATTCTCTTCTCATTTGATCATAACAGGTTTTGGAGGAATTTTGGAGAGGTTTGCGTGTTCTTGGCATTTTGGAGAATTTGGGGATTTTGTGGTTGCATGTGTGTTGAAGCTTTGTGAAAATTTTTGGTTTGCTTGTGCTTGGAGGATTCAAGGTTCAATCTTCTTCAAAGGCATAATTTTCTTTATTTCTTGCATTGGATCTAAGGTAGGGTTTGTGATCCTTTTGTTGTTTTTAATTCTTGGTTAAAAATTTGTCTTCTTTGTGCTTGTTGGATTAGATCTCCTTGATTAGGAGTTGTTTCAGATTTTTATTAAAATGGGTGTTTTTGAAACCCTAGATTAATTATTGTTTGAGAAAAATATAATTTAGCTTAGTAATGTTATGTTGTCTGAATTTCGTAGAAAAATTCCATATAAAACTCCTAGAAAATGAAAAATCAATTATCTTATAGTTAGAACTATAGTGGAGAGAAAAATAATTGCTTAGAAAAAAATTAATCTCTCAGAAAAAAAATCAATTTCCTATTAAAAAAAAAATTATTTGAAAAACAATAGCTCACTGGCAAAAAAAAAAGATATAGTAAAAAAAAAAAGAAAAAAAAGACAAAAAGGAAAAGACAAAAAAAAGTTCTTTTTTATTTCCATTTTTCGGAATTAGAAAAAAAAAAGAATAAAGAAAAAAATCAATTTTTTTTGAAAATGGATTTCAAAGTTGTTCTTAAAAAAAATGGAAAAGGGCAAGTGGGGGCCACCACCACCCACCCCCCAAAGCAGCACAGGGCTATGCGGCTGGCGCGGTAGGCAAGACAGTCGGCGCGACAGACGAAGTTGTCGGCACGGTAGCTGAGGTCGCTGCCCACGGCTCCTTCCTTTAAGGTAGGAGGCTCGCAGAGGTAGGGAAGAGGGGTGGGGGCCACGGGGACCCCCCCAAACAAATATTTTTATTTTGTTTATTTTTTTTAAAAAGAATTAAATTTAGTTAATTCAATTTATTGTTATTTAATTTCGTTTTTAATTTAGTTTTTAAATTTTGGTTTTAAAAAAAATTAAAATGTAGTTTTTAATAAAGTTTGTTTTATTAATTGTATTTTAAATTAATGTTTAAGGAATATTTTTAATGGGATTTATCTTTTTAATTTTATTATTAATTATTAAGTGAAAGAGGGTTTAATTAATACTTTAAATATTATTGTTATTAATTTATTTATTTTGAACCGTGGATGTGTTAAAATACATTGATATGTAGAATTATTCAGTGGGGTTGTATTTTTGATAGGAAATATAAAATTGATATTAAAAGTAAATACTGAATTCAATTTATTAATTGTGCATTGTTATTTCCTTGCAATTATAGCTGAAGTTGGTAATTATGAACAGTTGATTTATTTATATGTAGATTTTGTAAATAAATCTATAGGGATTGTTAATGTTCGTCTTCATTGAAAATTTAATTATATTTGGATAGTAATTTTAATGGATGAGCGAATTTGGATGATAGAAAATTATAAAATTTGTTTATCACAATGTTATCACTATGATTGATTAGTGTATTCTGAAAATGCATTTATTATACTACGTTGTATTGGGAGTGTTTGATGAAATGAATTATATAGGCTTTTATGTTATGAGATGTTATCATGTTTTCGGGTATCTATTTGGAATAGATGACCTTTAGGATGAAAAACCAGAGGTTTTGGGGTATTGTTGCTTCAGGGTATCTTGTATGATTTCAGTGCATGTTTTCGGTGATGTCGTCATGGTCTTGATTTCCTATACCCAACTTTATTCGGATATGTTGTATTTTATGGTCTTATGAGGGTATTGTTATATGTATGGTTATTTGAGTACCTATGTGCTCCTGTATGGGTAGGATGTGATTTGAGAATTATGTATTGCCTTCATGTTTTGGGTTTGAGCCTAGGTAGGTTAATTAAGTGTATAGAGGGGACGTGGCTTGCAATGGGTCCGAGGCTCTAAGTGGCTACCAGGGTATCTCATTGGCAAGTTACTTAATAAGTGATAATATGAAACATTAAGGGGTTTTAAAATGAACTAATAAGATGTCTGAGTCTCTACCCATGCCTTGAGTTTATTACATGCTAGGATGGGAGAGTTAGGATCCTTGTCTTCACGAAGGGATTACTGAGCCACATAGAGTCACTTGGGGGCCGGGGTCCAAGACGGACTACCAGGGTAACTCAACGGTAGACTTATGTGATGAAACTTCCCTATATACAGCTTAGGTATAGCATAAAAATGTAATAAAAGAACAAACTTAAATAACTAAGTTTATCCTAACATGATCTATGCATACCTCAAATCATGGAAGATAAACATGCATATAATTGAATGTAAATGATAAACAAGACTAAACTACTCAATAATATGCAAACCTCCAAATAAAATGAAGAGAGTTGATTTGTTGTAGATTGGAATGTGGTTACTCAGAATCCTATAGCATAACAATGTGATGAAAAAGCTTGTTGAAGGAGAGGAGAGGGATCTTCTTTTATAGAGTTTTGAGGAAAATGGACGGTGGAGATTCAAAGTTGGATGAAGGGCTAGGATTGCACAGGAATAATGATGTGGCCACGAGGTGGAGGCCAAGTGGAGGCCAAGTGGATTAGGGTATTGACCATTTAAAGGGGGAAAGATGCTCACACATGTGTGAGAAACCTTTGAAAGTGATGGGTCAATGACAAGGTGTAAGAAGGTGTAAGAGGGTGAGAAGACCAAAGTTGCTCACACATGTGTGAGCAACTTGAGAA
>MU228144.1:4791002-4818874 GCA_018584345.1 Thuja plicata | reverse complement strand
TTAAAATGAACTAATAAGATGTCTGAGTCTCTACCCATGCCTTGAGTTTATTACATGCTAGGATGGGAGAGTTAGGATCCTTGTCTTCACGAAGGGATTACTGAGCCACATAGAGTCACTTGGGGGCTGGGGTCCAAGAGCAACTACCAGGGTAACTCAAGGGTAGACTTATGTGATGAAACTTCCCTATCTATAGCTTAGGTTATCCTACATGTGCCAGTTACCTCTGGTATTGTTTAGTGTTCCTTATAGTGGTTTATAGAGCTTCTAGGATCTTCCTATGCATTTGAGTATTATATCATGTATACCTTGATGTTTCTTTCTTGTTGTATACCCATGTGAGTGGGCCAGTTACTATCTCCTCAAAATGGATGGAGTGGACCTTTGGTTCCACGCAGTCGGGTGGTAGTGATTCTTATTACCATTGAGATTCTGATAGTTCTTCTTCATGCTTGGATGATCCTTGTTGCAGTTTCATCTTCTTAGTCTTTTGGAGACTCGTTCAGTTTCATGAGTTGTATACTTGTACCATATATGGATATTGGTTGACATCATTTGAAGGATGTTTTGTATTGTATTGCTATGTATTATTACATACCCTACAACTTGTGCAGTGGATGTTGATTAGGTTGTATTCCTTGGGTATCAGATGTATATGTGATCTTATTATATAATATGTATATTATGGGATTCAATTAATGTATCCTTTATGTTAGTTCTTTGTATTTTTTATTTATATATTATTTTTCTTAAGTAATTCTACGTCAAGGAACCCTTGATAATTGTTATCTATGTATGAGTTGTACTTATGTGTATGTCATGTACTTCATTGTATTGCTTCTGCATTATTATCATTATTGTTTGTAAACATTAAAAAAAAAATATCATGTTAACTTAGTATCATGTTTAGGTTAGTTCTCATGGGTTCCCTAGCGGGGCATTACAATATGTCTCATCATACATGTCATAGTAATTTTCCATTTTAACTAGATTTCCCTTCTCAATAGCTCTTTTCTCAATCATTCTCATGTCTAGCTTCCATATGTGTTTCTCACTTTCAGTTTTCTTCTCTTCTCTCACAGTGCTTTGCTCTTTAGGTGGTGTGTGTCTACTAGATCTAGTGCTTACTCTAGGAGTAATCTTTTCAGATTTCAATGTATGTTGTGGTGGAGAGGAGGTGTCCACACTAATGTATGTAGTAGGTGCAATAGCTATCATCACAAATTCAGGATGTGGAAGGGTTGAAGTACTAGCACCTACCAATCCAGAAGATCGTTCTACCATTTTCCTTTTCACTTCCTTCAACTCTTCCTCTATTAGTCATGCCTTAACACCACATTCATGCACAATTTTTTCAATTTTTCTTTTCCTCAGGCCTCTGGTTTGTTCCTCTCTTACCTTAGCAAATTTCTCCTCATAGGTTCCCCATCTTTCTTTAGATGTATCAATCTCAGATGCAAGAACATGTTCAACTTGCATAGTGATTACTTATGAACTTACCTCATATCCCATAGGATAACACTATTTATTCCTTGGTGTGACTGCATCAAAGCATACAAAATTAGTTTCCACCATGAAAAAGATTGTATCCTTGTATTTCTCAACTATGTCATTAGGTATCCTATATCTATTTTTCATCTGTCACTGAAGTATTTTGATCATGCCAAATAATTCACCATCAACTCATGTCCTATTCTATCTTCTGTAGCTATGTGAAATATGAGTACCAGTAGGTATCCCTATTTTCAAACCACTAGGGTGCATCCCCAGGAATTTGTGTTCTATGTGTATGAACATATGCACCAGTAGTGAGCCAAATCTGAAGGTATTTGATCTATCTTTCTTTATCAGTTTTACATTCTCCATAAATTATTACGCTAACACTTTGCATAGGATATACTTGACATTTTCTTTCACCATTCTCCATGCCATAATGATAACTCCTTCTGATACGAAATTAGGTCTACTACTATAGTAGAATTTGTAGCCAAGTATCATAGAAATTAGTGTATCTTGTTGAAAGATGTCATTCACAGTCATTGCTCGCCTGTCCCATTTAGAGTGAGTTAGGGTTTTGACTTGCTTCTTCACATGTTTTTCTACAACATGAATGATTCCAGTATTGTCCAATATAGTAATCTCATGAATTAAATCACTACAGATCTTCACAGGCTACTCACCTATCCAAATGAACTGATCATGTACTGTGCTTAACAATATCTTAAACCATTCTTCTTTGTCGAATTCATAAAGATCCAGAGTTTTCATAATGTTCAACTGATCAATATGTTTGTATTCATCTCTCATAATTTATTTGTCAGTCATATACTCCATCTCAGTAGAAATTTTGTCAATACCCAGTATATCATAATTACAATGAATGTAAGCACTAATATCTTCTACATATAAAACTTCGTAGGGTGTCTGAGAAAATGCTCCTTTAGGGTCTTCTTCACGAGACTTGAACTTATACCTAGGTCGATGTACAACATCATAAATAAAAGGTGCATCCATAGCTAGATGATGTAAATACCTCTTTCACATTGAATTCTAAGTTTTCTGCTTCAATCGATCATCCAAGGCAAATGTAGGATAGACTTAATCTCTCTGCTCTCTGATCTCCTTAGGTCTCTCTTTTTCAAATGGTAAGGAAATAGATCTTCATATGGTGCTTTATACAATGCTAATTTATAAAATTTCACTTTACCCAATACTGTCCAGTCGGTTGTAGATCTCGCGATCAAAATATATGAATCGGCTAATGTTGCGCTCTTAACTGTATACTCCATGATGTCAACCATGCTCATATCTAAGCTCGCATGAGTTGAATCCACAAGTTTCAGGGTGGGATATATTCTAATGTCTTTATCCAAATGCTCCCCCTAAGGCAATGATCAGCCAATTAGGTCAATTATGCTTTGCTACCATTAGGAAAAGATCTAGTAGCATCTATTGTCTCTCCCTAAACCAATATCTCACATGTCTCTTTGATCTTCCATATCTTACCACTGTTGTATCCTTTTGCTTTCTTAAAAAAATTGTCAAAATCATTCCTCAATTCTGCAACACTCTTACCAATATTACTTCTATTCTTCTGTATATTCATAGGATGGTACTCTTTTGTTGTTTACTCCATTATACCTACAATAATTTGCTATATGACCTGGATTATTGTATTTGTAGCATATAGGAGGTCTTCTTTCCTTATTTACTTGAAGCTTACAGTACTTTGCAATGTGTCCAATGTTATTGCACTTGTAACATGTAGGTTTCACAGTAGGTTCTCTTCCATTATCTTGTTTATATCTAAATTGATTAGGTTTCCTACATTCTACTTTCTTGTGCCCATATCCACTAAAATTAAAACAATAACCAGAAAAGGTCTTAAAAGGGGAATTACCTTTGCAGTCTCTTTTCATGTGTCCAAATTGTTACAACCAAAGCATCTACCTCTGAAAGGTCTGATCGGCTCTCTAGGTTCTTCAATAGTAGGTTTTTCGGCATCAATCTTTATATCATATTTCTCTTCTTGATTCTTTGAGAATTCAGCTTCATTGAAGCCAATACTAGTAATATCACCTTTAGGTTTCTGTGTGTCTCTTTGTTCATTGATCAAATCACTATTGGTGTGAAGTTTCTCAATGTGTTTCTTTGCTTCAACAAGTTCACCTTTTATGATCTGATTGTAGTTCTCCGGTTCTAGATACTTGTTCTTCTAGTTTTCAGCCTCATTCTTCATTTTTTCTAATGCACTATTCAAAGTTTCTTCAATCTTCTTCTTAGTATCCTTTCGTAACTGAATATATTTAGTCATAACTTCATTCTCAAGTTTCAAAGTTTCATTTGCTTTTTCAAGTTGATTCATCTGATCTGAATTGTCTTTGTCTAAATCTTCTTTTATCTGAACCATAAGATCTTGTCTCTGACTTCTGGAAAGTTCAAGCTGGCCTTTGATTTTCTTTATACATTTCTTAGCTCTTCGCATGTAGAATCTTAATTCTCCATTCTTTGTGTTTGCTTTGTCAAGGTCTTCTATTGTAGCATCAAAGTTTTCTTTCAAACTGTCCAAATCCATTCCGATCTCCTTTAAGCTGTTAGACTTTCTCTCTGAGGGCCAAAAGCTCTTATACCAATTGTTAGAATTAGGTAATATCATAAGATCCTGTCTCTGACTTTTGGAAAGTTCAAGCTAGTCTCTGAGTTTCTTTATAAATTTCTCATCTCTTTGCATGTTGAATCTTAATTCCCCATTCTTTTCTTTTTCTTTGTCAAGGTCTTCTAATGCAGCATCAAATTTTTCTTTCAAACTGTCCAAATCCATTATGATCTCCCTTAAGCTATTAGAATTTCTCTCCAAGGGCCAAAATCTCTGATACCAATTGTTAGAATTAGGTAATATTGAGAGGGGGTGAATCAGTATTACAACACTTATTAAAACTTTTCAACCAATTAAACATTAACCATATGCTTGCAGAAATGAAAATAACATAGTACTCATAACAACATAATTTTGTTGTCAAGAAAACCCAGGCCAATGGAAAACCCTGATGGGGATGGTATACACAAGCGTGCACTAAAGTATAGTGTCCCTGTTAGGAGACCTAGCCATGTTAGGAGTTGAATTTTATATAGTACATTTCCTTGTTAAAGTAATAACAACCCTGTTAAAGGTATACAACACCCTGTTAGGGGCCAAATGAGCTTACAACTCTTACAATGTAATTCTGTTACAAAATGTTCTCAGTAATGAACAAAACAAGCATCTCTAATTCTCAGATAGTTCTTGTTCATAGTTCACAAATGATCTATGTCATCCTCTACTCTGTCATTCGTATCATCCATCCATCTATTGCATATATCACTTCTATATCTTCACTCTACAAAAATATCTCCATATATATATATATATATATATATATATATATCTTTTCTTTACCAAGTCGGCTCTCAATTACAAATATTACATAGTCAACTCTCAATACAGAACACATTTAATAAAACAAATATAAAATGCATAGTCGATGCTCTTACATAATCAAGGTATAGGTTATCATCAATCATTATCCAACTCTAATTGCCAAAAGTCCATGTCATACTTCCTTAATCATTGCTTCTGTCCACCTGCTCTGTATCACTGTTCTGTTGTTGTCTGTCTATCTTCGAATCTCTCTAAATTTCTATAACAATTACCAAAACAAAATTGAACTTAGGTGGAGGTCACTCATACCCCATACTATCTTCCTCTAATCTCTCTTGTCTTAACTCATTGATCTCGATCTTCGATACCCAAAATACCTTTGTATATCTGCTTCTGTACTTAGTCAATTTCAGAGTCACCAAAAATCAACTTTATAGGAATCAATCCGTAACCCAGATGTGTTTCCATAAATGACAACCAAAAATTGAATCACATCATACAAAATTAAATCACTTTCCAACACTCTTGACGTAGCTCGATCTTCAAGTAGATTTCTGGCTAAAATTAATAATACTTTCATTTCTCTTATTCCCAATAAATATCATGCTAATAATATAGATGAATTTAGGCCAATAGATCTTTGTAACACTATGTACAAATTTTTATCTAAATCTTTAGCCAATAGATTAAAAAAAATATTGGGGAACATCATTGGGGATGAACAAACAGGGTTTTTTCCCGTGAGATCAATCTTGGATGGAGTCATCATTGCTCAGGAATCCACTCATTCTATTCAATATAATAAACATCCAAACATGATTTTAAATTAGATATCAAGAAGGCTTATGACAAGGTGGATTGCAAAATTTTAGCTAAATCTATGGAAATATTTGGGTTCTCTATAGCCTGGATTAATTTATTTTATTAATGTATATCTTCTTCCAAATTTTCCACTCTTATCAATGGCACTCCAGATGGTTATTTAGAAGGTTATAATGGGATTAGGCAAGGGGATCCCCTATCTCCCTTCCTATTAATTCTCATCTCAGAATCGTTGGGGTGTAGATTTATCATCTCACATAATCAAGGTTTAATCAGTGGAGTGCAAATTACTTCAGATTTCAGGGTAGTGACTCATCATAAATTCGCAGATGACATTCTTCTCTTTGGTAAGGGAATCATTGGGGAGGCTTTGCAAATCAATAAAATCTTAGCTAGTTATGCATTAGCTTCAGGACAAGTTTCCAATAAAGACAAGTCTCTAATTTTCTTTTTTCATACAAAGAGGAAAATTCAGCATCAAATTATAAAGGATTTGGACTTTAAGAATGGTTCTCTTCCATGTTCATACTTAGGAATTCCAATAGACAAAGCTATGAGAACATCATCTGTTTGGAAACCTCTCAGTGAAAGAATGGACAGGAGATTGGATTCATGGAAATCCAAATGGTTATCATGGGTAGGTAGAATTATTATGATCAGAGCTACTTTGGCAGGAATTCCCATTTATCTGATGTCTTGTATTGCACTTCCTATGTGTAGCTATATGGACATTGTCAAAAAAAATTAGGAAATTATTTTGGCAAGGCATAGACACTAAAATAAAATTTTCCCATATCTCATGGCATAAAGTATGTAAGCCAGAGGAGGTTGGGGGTACATGGATAAAAAATCAACTCTGGCAGAAGCAGGCTCTTGGAGCGAAGATTTATTGGAAAAATCTTAAAGAACCAAATCTTAAATGGGTAAGGATTATTAGAGGCAAATACTTCCAGAACCTAAATGATGTTGAATCTTCTAGAGTCAGAGTCCTCCCTCAGAGATCCAAAATTTGGAATTTTATTTCAAATTCTAGGGGCATTATTGAGGATCACATCTCTTGGAACATCAAAGATGGGAGCAAAGCTCTTTTTTGGGAGGACTCTTAGGGGGATATCCAAGCATTAATAAACTATTGGGGTCCAATAGAATTAGTAAAGTGTGTTCAGCCTAGTGGGGGGTCTTGGTTAAAGATTACTTACTTTCCTTAGTGAATAATGCAGATGGATCTTGGTAGTGGCATCATTTGGTAGAGTTTAACTTATAACCTTTTGAATTGGAATAACTCAAAAGATTCTTGAAGACAGATTCTTCCTACTCAAATAGCGGAAGGATGAAATCATTTAGAATGACTCAAAAATAGGGGAATATAATGTGAAGGATGGATATAGGCTTATTTCAGGTGTTCACCTTCAAAATCAATCCCTAGCTCCTAATAAATTATGTTGTAACAAGGTTTGTCTTCCTACATAAGGATTACTCTCTTGGGCAAGAAATCCAAGTAATAATCCTCACAGCTGATTGGTTCAAAAGGGTTGGATATCATGGGCCTTCTATATGCCCTTTATGTCACAAAAATGAAGAAGATACAAATCATTTTGTTCTTACATGTTCCTTTGCAATAGAATGTTAGCAATGGCTCTGTGCAAAATTATGTTGGTCCACAACTCTTCCTTGAGATATTTTATCTCTTTAAACATCCTGGTCCTATCCTTTCAGGGAAAGACTTTGTGGTAATTTATGTGTGATTTCACCTTCCATCTTGACATGGGAATTATGGAAAGAAAGAAAAAGAATTATTTCAAGACAAATCAATGGAATTTACTTCTCTTCTCAATAAAATCGAGGCATCCATTGTAGAATTAATGAATTCTCACATCCAATCTTAATGTGCTCAGCATGTGTACTATACCAGTTGGGATGAAAAAAATTTGAAGTGTTGGTTTGGTCTTAGGCCTCCCATAATCATAGAGAGACGATTAAAAGCATATGCAAGGTTGCATGCAAATTGTCTTTGGTCAACTCTTCCTTAGGGTTGGTATTAATTGAACTTTGATGGGGCCTCTAAGGGGAACCCAAGTCCATCAGGGGCTGGTTGCATTATTCATTAAAATAAGGGTAAGTAAATTGAAAAAAATTACAAGGCCTCAGGAAATAGACACCAACAACATGGCATAATTTAAAGCATTATTTTTTATATTGTGACCTGCAATTGGGTTGAAATTGGACAAATTGGAGATTGAAGGTGATTCTATGGTTACGCTAAATGTTGTCAAAACCTGCATTACTCCAAATTGGAGATTGCAAGAAACTTTATAGGTCATTATAAATATGGTAGATAAATTTGAATCTACAATGGTCAACCATACCTACCAGGAGGGAAAAAACTTGGCATACAAGCTAGCTTACTAGGCAGCATTGGAAACATCCCTCAAGTATACTTGTATGCCTTCACTAGATTTAGACTCCGCGTGAGCACAAAGAGCTTTCTCTTCATTGTCCAATGAACATATGAAATTAAAATTTTAAAGTTGGCACAAGGGGGAAAATCATGGTCACTTCATATTCCATCCATTATATGAGCAGGATTTGTCCACAATGTCATAGCTCATTACTCCCTCTCTACAGTGTTTCACACAAGATGTGTGTCTAGCACCTTATCTAACACTGATTGATTCTCTTTTTTACTTGTCACTTCTCTCAGTCGATAGATTTTAGTGTCCACCTAGGTAGGTCCTTCCCCCACCTAAATTTAGACATTGACAGATTTGGTAACTTGCATCTTTATATTCTTCCCAGGTCATTTGGCCAATGTCTTATCCTCTGCTGCAGGCTAATATTAGTAAGTATTTAAATTTTCTTCATCTTGGGCTGTAAGTGTCATATAGAAAGAGGGAGATTTGATTGTTTTGATAAGGATGGGACACATTGTTAACAAGTTGCATAGTTTACTTCTCTTTTGTTTGGATACTTGCGGAGCCATATACAGTAAATGTTTAGCACTTTCTATAGCTGGGTTTGCAATTTTTGTGTAATTTCTAGCCATACTACTACAAGAGAGGTTTATTCCTTCTCCATTCAGCTAGCCATGGACTCCCCAATTAATTTGCGATCAAATTTGGCACAATATGCCTTTGACAACCCAATTGATTCTTCTAGGCTTCAAGAGGTTTGCATTTATCACCACATATTGGTTTTCCATGTAGTTAGGAACATTTTGGGATTCAATTTCCTCAATAAAAATCATCGTTTCAGACACAAACATTTGTGCGGGCTTCATTGCTAGCATTCTAGTAGTAGGGGCTAGTAAGATTATTGCTAAGGGGATTTGTCACCGTCTTTTTAATGATGATTATCTAGTGGGCTTGCATGGAGCGATAATTAACATTGATGAAGAGCTAACCACTCTGCTTCCCTGGGACTTAGATACAGTTATGAGTGCTAGAGAACCGTTCCCAGAATTTGGATCAGAGACAAGAAGAAACATGTATGGTGGGGCTCCCATATGCCTCTTCATTCTATGGGGGTGGGAGTGGAAAGAGCATCAAATCAGAAGATTATGATGAAAAGATGCATTGCCTTCCTATTGAAATTACTGGGCTTGGAGGATGAATTGGATGAACCCTATGGAGATGATCTAGATGAATATCTAGGTTGGGTTTATCAATACAAATTCAAGGAAAAGCTAGATGGCCTGGGAAGCCAAGACTCCTCCAAAAATGATGAGGAGGAGGATACCGAGGATGAGGACAATGATGAGGCGGAGGAGGACAAGGATGCTAGTGATGAAGATGTAGAGGAAGATGAAGAACATGATGATGAAGATCCTTGGGAGGAACATGACTCAGATCATCAATCTAAATCAAATGAGATTTCCTCGGACGCCAGCGATGAGCAGGGTTCCTCTTCATCTTCTTTATTGTGCACAAAGCTAAGTGTCACTGAGCTTTTGGTAATTTTAGCTCATTTTTTCATATTTTTAAATATGTCTATGAACTCTATGGGTGTTTACTGCCATACTATTTAGGCTTTGTGGTTGGAGCATTTATCTTCTCTTTTCTGGTTTGGGCATTTAGCCTCAAGAGTCTCTAGTTTTTTAGTATATTACTATATGTATTCTTCAAGATTAATATATCCCTTTTGGCTTTAGCCTCTTATGCATAACTAAAATAAAATAAAATTAAAAAATAAATAAATTTATAACAGTAAATAGATCTAATTCTATATAACAATCTTTAGCACTAAATCAGATTTTACGTAAATTTATTCCTAGCTATGGATTCATATATCTTGTTACTAGAATTTTTACATAATTTTTCCTTAGCTCCGCATGATTGAGGTTAAGCCTTAACATAAATTTTATACAAGATAAATACTCAGGAAAGAACGTATGGCAAAATATGGATGAAGGTGCACCCAGCTAGTAAATTGATTTACAAACTAAGGCACCATGTGTGAAGTCAAGGTATTAAGCTAAGAAGCAATTTGAATCTCATGCTAATGTATGAACCATCTATTTAGAACATACGTTATCGTGAGACCATAATTAAGAGTAGCAATTGAGGAAAAAAGGTATTGAATTAGGCACAGATCATCGAAGAAACTTAATGTGTAGCCCCTCGATTTGTGAAGCTAAATCTATGATGTGTAATATATGATCTACTGAGACAGTTGATATAAGGAGTATGGTTATGACAACATAGTTATTTCATTAATTATAAATCATACATCAGAGACCAACAAATATGATAGAAACAAAGTCATGCAACCAAAAAAAGATGTTTTCTTGAAGCTGGCAAGTTAATGAAGCAAGTGATCCATATAGAATGACATCAACCTTCCATTGTGACCAATGTTCGGTTAAGTAAAGAGAACTAGTTAAAGAGTCATTAACAACTACTAGCAAATGCTTTGAAATTAGGAAGTCATCATGAATAAAGGTGATCTCATGATCAACCTAAAACTATGATTGGTAAATAACTTCTAAAATGGAACTATTCGATGATATTGTGGTTGATAAACTTACAGTTAGAGCGCCCAAAAAAATCAAATGAGTTCTACTAATCACCAGACACAATGTTGACGATTATATCAGACACTTCTCCTATGATCATGAACTATCTGAGCTTTTTTCTTTTCTGATCTATTTCACACCAGGCTTGGGTATTAATCCTTTTGTTTAGAGTGCCCTTTCCTTTACCTGTCACTGATTCTTAACTTCCTCTTTTAAACAAAAAATTAATGGATCAAAAGAAAGAACATATAATCTTCTTGAAGACCCAAAAATCGAAACCCTTGCCCAATAACAGTCATAGGAATTTATATGCTAAGCCATGCCAAAAGACGTAAATGTTCCCTTCTGATTCGTTGGTAACTAATTCATTTTCTTGTCTTATTATTAAATAAGTCATTACATATTCTTATCTTAGGCCCTGTTTGGTTGAGGAATTATTTTCAGTTTTTCTATATTCAGAAGATAGTATATAGTATAGACCGTTTGATTGACCCGAAAGATAACTGAAACAATCCATCTTCTGTATTTGATTGACCCCGAAGATAACTATTATTAAGATAACTATTATTAGCATTTGAATGGATTCTTGTCTTGTTCTGAATCCTCTTCCTTAGCTTCAATTTCCCCGGAAGGCACAAAACTACCCATCATCCGCTTCCTCTGTCATTCTCCCACTCGAATCGTCCAACAATTTTGAGCACTTGGAATTCATGATCTGCAGAGGCGTGGCCATAGTGGCCTACGAAATGCCGCAACAGCACCAGACATTTTTGACAGCATTGAACGCATGCGGGAGAATGGAGATCAGTTCACAGAACCCGTTCTGGCGAATGGAGAAGATGCTCGGGCAGAGGCTAATGGGTGATATGATCATTCTCCCCTACGAGGACATTCTGATCATCAATGGCGCCCAAAATAGAACTATCATGTTCCATCACGCTCGAGAACCGGTCACGAATGCTTGGATCTACAGACTGGCGAAACCTCGGGAGAAAAGATTCACGGTTCTCGCTGGTTCAGGAATTCCTCGTGTGTATCATTATTCTGCGATTGTTCTTCCCGACGGTCGGATTCTTGTGGCCGTAAGCAATCCCAATTTGGCCTCCCATTTCTGTGCTCTGCTATTTCCAACAGAGATCCGGGTTGAAGCATACAGTCCTTATTATCTACACCCTCATTATGATCGGAGAAGGCCCAAGATTGCATTTTTATCCGCCCGAGAGATTCCAGTACGGTGGTAGATTGAATATTCGTTTTTCTCTCATTCTGAGGCCCAGCACTAAATTTCTATTTTAAGCCTACTCACCTCCGTTCATAATGCACACTATGGCCATGAATCAGAGAATGTTGTCGTTGGCCGCACTGAAAATTGTGAAAGGTGCGAAGGGGTACATAGTGGGTTTAATGGAAATGCTAATTTTAAAACTCAGAAGATGATTTCAAATTCTATTTATTGGGTGGGAAGATAGTGTCGTCGATTTTGGTGCTTAAATCGGATTTTGGTCTCTGAGACCTGAATTGTAGTTTAGCATCCCAAAAGATAGATTTGGAAAAGAAAAAAAAAGTGGAAGCTCTGCACCCAATTCTGCCCCAATTCCACTAACCAAACAGGGCTAATAATTGGTTATAAGCTGAAGTAAAATTGCATCATTAGAAACAAACCATTTTCTCTTTTCTTTTATTTTAAAATAATTTATCCCATATGATTTGAACCTCATTTAAATCGAGATCTTCAATACAATTCACTTTCTTTAGAAAGAAGAATCAAAATTGTTAGTGTCAATAATTTGCACCATGTCCTCGATAATAAATTTTAATATCATTGAACAAAATACTCTAGTTTGTTCTCATGTTTGAGATTAACCAAATAGAATCCTCACACAGGACATAGACTTGAAAATACACAACATACACCTGATATATGACTTGACACTATGTGTACTTGAAGTTTACACATAATACAATAGTGTGGATTCCTTCTTATTGATTTCGGATTATAGAGGTGTTAAAAATTATTACATGTATAATTATATGTGATACTAGTTATCGTAATTATGATTATATTTGATTAGTTAACAAATATTTAGTTGAAAAATTAATACTTATTATTATATAATCATTAATAATCAATATAATAATAATTACTTTATACAATAATAGATATTATTAATAATGAATATAATAATGAGTTTTCTTTTTTATCAGCGAACGCTTTTGACTAGAGCTATGAACTAATGGGGTGGCATTGGGGGACCCCATCCCTATAGTGGTATGGGTAGGTGCAAGGGCATTAATGCCTCCTATATTTGTCTCATGTTGATATCTGAACACTCCTACTTATCACTTTGGTCGATCAAGTCCTCCTTATCTCTCCTTGACTCCTTATCCCTCCACAAATATTATCTCTTCATCGCTCATATCGTTGGACCTCTTTATATCTTCCCTGCTCATTATATACAACCCCTTATATCTTTGGTTGTCTCCCTTATGTCTCTTGAAGCACTCCCTGCATGAGGGAAAGATATCTCCCAACACTTCTTTGACACGTTGTCTGTGAATTTGTGCATGTATTTTTTACCATGTCAATGTCTCTACTCAGTCACGTGCGTCAACCTTTTGTTAGTGGTAGCCAATGGTAATTGCTAGCAAAGCACCTTGAACAACATCTACGCCAACATTGATATCATGCACCTACATATGTCATCTGACCCCTAAAAATTCTTGACCATCATTCCTACTATTTCACATTGTGGGTGGGAAAGAATCAAACCCATGATTGCCCTCTCAATAGGGCTCATGACTTATGGTCATGTTATGAGGTCATCCCCATATGATAAAAGTAATTATTATATATTTATTAATATTAAAATGTCGTTCAATGATTATAAGTATAATTATATGTAATACTAGTTATCTAACTACTACCATATATATAATCTATATATAAAATAGACGTTAATGTAGTGAGGCATTCCATTTTTCAAATTAATACTTTAATTGAAGTTGAGTGATGAAAAAAGTAAACATCTCAATACATCTCGGCGTATTTAATATATAGATTATATATGTGCATGGAAGACAGTGAATAAATTAATTTTTAATTATATAGCATATTTAATAAATTATTATTATCATATTTAATTAGTTAAAAATAATATTTTATAACTATTATAATTATATAGTTATTATTTTCATAGATATTCATTAATTTTAACTTAGTGACTAAAAAATATTGTATATGGAGCTTTAATTCTAATTTCAAATTTTATGTTATTTTTGCAAAATCGTTACTATACATATCTAGTTTTGGTTACATGGAAAAATAATTATTGTTACAATGTTGTTTAACTAAGCAATATGTTATAGCTTTTTGTCACAATGTTGTTAAACTAAGCAATATGCTATAGATTTTACTAACTGAGAGGAATTAGATACAATGCATCTTTTGTTTACTTACTAAGAAGAACATTTTATGTTTTAACATTTAAATCTAAATCATTCAAAGTTAAAATTTTCTCGTTACTATTTATCAAAATATTTAATATATTGTTACAACAATTATTAGTCAAAGAACTCCAACTTATGATTTAACGATGTCAAGATTCTAATATTATTACTACAATTTACAACAGTTTCAACTTCAATACAAAAATATTATGGTAGGAACTTGATGCAATTGTGTCGTCTTGTTTGAATTAAATTTGATGGTGTGCAATTGAAACATTTTGTTTATGCACTAATCAAGAAAGTAACTATATAAAATGTGTGCTCATTCGACATTACTACATATGCTTTTGAGAGGCATGAAGTTAGGGTGCACAACTATTAGGTCCTCTCCACTAGCAGATAATAGTATGGAAACAAAGACAAAAGAAAGGTGAATTAATCAATTGGTTTTTGTTGATAGTAGTATTACCATTGCTAATTGATAACTTAAGCTAGTAGTGACTAGGACAACATGTCACCGCTAAGTTTGAGATAAATAAGTTGTATAAACTATTGATCAATACATTAAAACTTTTAAATTTATTATCTTTCCAAAAAATAGAACAAATTATAATTTAATAATAGTAGAAAAAAAAATTATTTTTACTTAAAAATGAAGATCTTAACCCACACAGATATTAAATTAAATATATTATAGTTAATAAAATGTCTAATCACAAGCTACACAATTATTAACAATTACTATAATTGTTCTTCACATAAGATTAAAAACCATGTAGGTATTAGAAAGTCTAACCATATACCCAAATTTCTCTATTGAAGGCATTAGATAGAGACATATCCCTAGCACTTCTATATGTACAATAGATATCGAATGTTTCAAAATTGATGCATCTTTACGCTCCTTTTTAACTCCAAGCTCCTTTATATAGAGTGACATACCATGCCTTGCTGTGTTCCTTAGTAGTATTACGATGTATAAAATAATCAAAAAATAATATTAGATATTGCTTTGAAAGTTGTACTCTTTCTATTAAATCAAAACAAAAAGACAAAGAATGATAGATACAAATAGTATGAAAGAAAATTATATTAAAATAGTCAATACATATAGAATTCTTTACGTTCCTATCTTATCTTAGTGGTCCCAAAAATTTCCCTCAAACCTAAAGGTCGATTATCACACTCAATAGGCTAAGGAACGCCTTATATTAAAATTCATATATCGCTTCTCTCTTTTTAAAACAAAATCTAGTGGACCTTTGTTTTTTAATTAATAATAGGGCCTTGCAATAAAAAAACAAATGGCGGGGAAATCACTTAATTGCCACTTTCAGTCGGGAATCATTCTTCAGAAAAGTTGTAATATTTTATTTATTTACTACCATGTTACGTCGTTCACTATATCCACTTAATCCTCTGCAACAACCATTCAGAAAGTGAATAGTAGTCAGAACTTCACTATATTGCTGGTATGATATTATTGCAGACATATAATTTTTATAGGTTTGTAGTGTTTTGGGATATGATTGAATGAGCTTTTTCCTCACGGCTTATCAAAACTTCATGATTCTTCATAAAAAAGAAGCAGTGAAGAAGCAGAAAATAAGAGAAGAGAAATTATTTCCGGATTCCTCTCATGTTTTTCTTTCTAGTTATTGTAATGGATATAGAAAATAAAATCATTCAATAAGTTTAAAAAATAATGCACATTTTGTTTTAAAATGTGCAGTTTGGCTATTAAGATATTTCATGTATATATACAAGTAACCGGACTTAAATTTATAGTTACATTTTTATGAGATAATAGTGTGTTTTTAACAATTCAGACTAATTTTTGGGTAAGAAAAATTGACATTAAATGTAGAAGTATTTTGATATATATTAGAAACAATTATATTGAATATTAGAAGAAATTTTCTTTTTGATTCATAAGGGCTGAGGCCGAGGCGAGAGATATATATTAATAAAACATAAAAAACATCAAAGTATAGAGAATTGTAGGTTCAAAACTCAATCTTACCAAGAAGATTGTGAACAACAAAAAGAGTACCAAAGGCTCAACCGAGAGTAAATATAAGTTTTAAACTATGTAGAATCCAAAAGAGAAAAAACTAAAGACTAATCACCAAAATATTCACAAAAAAGCCCCTCAAGAACTTATCTCAAGGCATCAATCGGATGCCAAAGTAGTGTCATTCTCTGAGGTTACTGCAGAGTCTAATTTTGGACTTCTACACAGAACAGGGGAGACGATGTCTTCCTCTTGTTCCTCATCAACATTATCCTCAGCTGAATCCTCATCTTCATCCTCTTCTTCAGCGGCCCCCACCACATCCACACCATCATCTTCACCATCGTCTTCGGTTTGGCTTAAAGATCACACACTAAGGTTTGACTTCTTTAGGTGGCTTGTGGGCCCGGCTGTCACCCTGTTCCGTGGAATTTCTCATGTCAGTTTGCTTCCGTCCACCATATGATTTTTGTTGCAGTCCTCTCAACTCTCCCCAGTCGCTGTCACTGTAGCGGTTACTTTTGAAGCTTCGACTTCTCCGGCCCAATCTTTCAAATGATAAACTCCTGCTCAGCCATGTATTAAACGCCACCAAATTTTAGCATTTTCTACAAATCAAGGCATTGTCGGAACGAGCAATGGGATTCGTTTACTCAGAAACCTGGTGAGTTATATTTCGATCTAGTGAATTGCACATGTTCTTTTGTGATTAATGGTAATATTAAACTCAAATATTGTTGTACATAGAATGTGCTTTGTGCACAAGGTTTAGAGAAAATGCCATTCGTTGGTGACTCTGCAACCTGTGCGAGCATCATCCCTATCTCTGCAAAATTTGTGTACTATGGAACAGCGTATGGACATCCTGTGCGCCCACTTTCCCCAATCTTAAATATTTTTGTTTTAATCTTTCCCCAGGCTATCGCTTACTTTCTCTTTGATCTAAATCTCATTCGGCACATTTAAAGCCCAAAACTGTAAAAAATGCAAAAGCATAGAAAAGGAACATGAACTGTTTGACAGAATGTCTCCAAAAATTGTTTGGCAGAAGGCTATGTAAAATATGGAAGCATGGACAAGGCACCTAAACTGTTTGACAGAATGCCTCAAAGAAAAATGTTTTCGTGGGATGCCTCAAATGTAATTCTCAGGTGTAAAAGCAGATTCCACAATCTTTGCCAACATCTTCCCTGCCTGTGCGAAAATGAGAGATTTGGAAGAGTGTATGGACATCCATCACAGTATAAATACTAAAGGAATTTGGTCGGATGTTTTTGCTGCAACTATCCTGGTAGACGTGTACGCAAAAATATTTAAGCATAGAGAAGGCAAGTGAATTGTTTGACATCATGTCTCCAAGAATCTGATTGCATAGTATGGAGATGTATTTGGTTTGCTGGGATGAATCTAGCAAATCTTCTTGTTTTTTGCTCTGCTTTGTCATTTAATTCGTAGCTTTTATTTAAATCCATTATTTTGGCAAACTAGCCTTCCTTTTCTTAAAATGCTTGTGTTGGTATGGTCTTTAGAAAAAATTAACTAATTTAACTAAAAATTAGAGACATAATGGTTCTATTAATAGCTATAGAATTAGCTTTCAATAATTATTTGGTAGAAAATTGTGTACAACATCTTTAGTTTTAAATGTTTGAATCTAATGGTTAAAATTATGGGGGCTCCCTATTTGCTTGAACCCTTCAAAATGCCAAAAGCATAATGCATTTCTAAAAGGAAATTACAAGAAAGAAACTAAATTGTCTACTATATCTAATTATGTATCATTTAAACATTAAGGGCTTAAGAAATTTACAAAGCTTTGCAAATTATTAGATATTGTTGATCAAACCTTCCTAATAATTTGGCTAGCCATGATTCCATCAATATGTTGGATTCCTCTAAAGGATTATCGAAGAGCTATAATGAATAATCCTTATATGATTTTTATAGAGTTAATGGACACCTTACATGTTTGAAATTCAACTATAAAATCATAGATCACATTAATAATAGTGTGATTCATGTTGATGGTGTGAATGATGGAGGAAATTGTTTGATTGCTCAACTAAATAAAATTGAAAAATTATGGTAATATTTTTCCATTACATGCAAAATCTAATAGTATTGAATAGCAATAGGTATTCAAACATTAGTACTAATTCAATGATGTATAAACATGAATAAAGGTATTATGGATGCAAAACATGTTTTTCCTCTTAAAACACTTCAACAAATACATTTATGGATATTACTCATAAAATTTCACCTCTTTATATACCTTCGATAATTTTATTTTATGGTCCACTTTATGGTTACGGTTGTCTTCATGCTCAACAAAACATTAGACAATTATACACATCTGTGTAAATAACCAATGGAATTATTATGGACACTTTGAAGAGTATTATCTTTTCTCTTGACATGGGGATCAAGGAGGTGGATATATTTTTCAATATCATTCCTTCCTTGGCTAGATTTTTTATTTTACTTTGGAGACCTTAGTTACAATAAAGTAATGTGACACTCTCTATAATACATCAATGTCTAAAATATGTTTGTGAAGAGCAAATTGTGAAAGTGCCGAAGGATACAAATGTACCTATTTTCAAGTAAACAATGCCAAATTTGAAAATTATGTTGTCACTCTCTAATATGTTTTTATGACAGTAAGGAACATCAAATAGAAGTTCCTTATGAAACCTTGAAGATCTAGAATTAATAAAAGCTTAAAAGAGAAAAAAATGGAGAAAATGAAGCCCTCTTTATAGTCTCTTGATTTTCCTCTAGCACAAAATTAACTTATAACTCTACATCATTTCATTCCTTCATGTGTACCAAATCAAGGATGATTTCCTCTTTATGCTACAAAGAAGAATAAGAAAGTATCATTTAACAATCTCATTGCCACCTCTTAAAGGTGCTACTCTCATATGAGTCACCCTGGGATTGAGCATTGGAATGTAGTCAAATGGATTCTCAGATATTTGAGAGGTACGCCCAAAAAGTGTTTACACTTTGGGGGCTCTACTACTACTATTCATGGCTATGTTGACTCAAATTTGGCAGGAGATATAGATACCAGGTAGAGTACTACAGGTTATGTATTTACTATTGGTGGGACAACAGTGAGTTGGATTTCTCGGTTACAAAAGGTGAATACTTTTTCCACTACAGAGGCAGAGTATGTTGTTCCTACCGAGGCAGCCAAGGAGATGATATGGCTTCAATTCTTCATGGAATAATTGGGACAGCCATAGGCGGATAACTATTTGTATTCAGACAGTCAGAGTGTCATTTGTCTTGCGAAGAATTATGATTTGCACTCAAAGAAAAAGCACATACAGTTGCGGTATCATTTCATTCGGTCAGTTTTGAATGATGGGCAGTTAAAGCTGGAAAAGATTCACACAGATGATAATCCAGCGGATATGTTTACAAAGGTTGTAATGAGGGAGAAGCTGAACTCTTGTTCAGCTTCGGTTGGTCTTCTATATTGAATAGACTAACAGAACAACAAAGTCCAGGAAGGTTGGATCCAGTGGGAGCTTGACAAGGTAGCAGTTTAGCTACAAGATCAGTCTCCGAGTGGGAGAATTATTGGTTTATGTGGAGTCTGATCAGTCCTCAAGTGGGAGATTGTTATATTGTGGTGACTGATCAAGAAAGTGATTTACCTTTCAAGTGATTTACTTACAATGCGTGAAAAAAAATTTGAGTCCTATTTCGGTCAATTTTTGGATCGACATGTTCTAACCCTAAAGTGGCATAAAGTTTGTATAAATTGGCTTAGGGTTAGGGTTTCATTATTATGTTGCATATTTTACGGTGGTATTGAGCTGTAAGGGATCTGCACATTGCGATTTGTTTGTAATCACTGGATAATAATAAGAGTGGACTTTGTTATTTGGTGGACATAGCCCAGGGATTGGGTGAACCATGTTAAATCTTTGTGTCTTATGTTCTCTTCTAGTTTGGTTTATTATTCTCTATTATTGGTTATATTTCTACATTTAATTGTTATTTTTGTCTGTTTGTTCCTAACATGCTCAACATTGCTTGTGATTAGTACATGGTTGAGCATGAGATAGCTGAAAAATATCATTTGGGAGATGTAGATTTAAAATTAACTTCTACAAAGATAACAATTAGTGAGAGATGAGAGGACAATAAAGGAAAGACAAATGGTGAATGCAATCAAAGTGAGATTAAAAGTCCAATAGAATAGGATAACAACTAGGCCCACGAGCCACCTAGAAAGCAAAATCTTAATGTGTTCTCTTTATGCTTGGTTGTTTATGCATGCCTAGCTCATTGTCCATGAAATGTGTTGTACAATAATTCCACCCACACATTTATAAGTGGAACACCTATTTATAACTTGATATGTATAGAAAGTAATCACTCTCAAGGCATTTTAATAATGCATCATTAGGAAAATTTCTCAATAACTATATTTCAAAAGGATTGATCACATCATCTACATTATCCCCCACCTTAATAAATCTCAAATTATATTCCTAGGATGTGTATTTAAAAAGACATCACTTTCAAGCCATTTCAATAATAAATCATTACAAAAATTTCTCACTAGCTAGCTTTCAAAAGGGTAAATTGAAAGTCATTACTTAACCTTTTGGATTAATCACATCATTTGCATTATCTCTCACCTCAAAAAATCTCAGATTATGTGCCTGGGATATGTATACAAAGACATTATCCTTCGACTATTTAAATAATACATCTTTGTGAATATTTCTCAATAGCTATATTTGACAAGGATCAATAAAAAGACACCACATATCCTCTTGTATTAATCACATTATTTTCATTAGCCCTCCCATAAAAAATATCAAAATACTAGTTGTTGAATGAAGAAATTTTATAGTTGATAAATTATGCATTTTCTTTTTATATTATAAAGTAGCAAAACAATGGCGTTGACCCTTACAAAGACATACCAAAAAGGAACATTTACAAAAAGGTAAAAAAATACCATTAACAACACACTAAAAGACCATCTAGTAACCAACATCAAGAGTGGGTGGACAACTCACCTATGGTGTGGGGGGGAGGATGCGAGACTATAGAACAATGTTTCCTATGCCGATGGACAATTAATGTCTAGGTGATATCATTATTAGGGTCTCCACCATAAGAGGGAGAAAGTGGTGGAACCCTTTTGTGAGATTATTAGCATAAGGGGTATAGTGTTGGAAAGGCTACACATCATTAGCAAAAGGTTGGAGCAGAGTCAGAGCATCAGTCAAAGAAGGGTTCACACAACTAGAGGGAGCCACACCAACAACAAGGCATAGAGTCGGGTCCACTAGATTTCAGGTGGCCAAATCAATAATAGGAGGATCATTTTGAGGGGAGTCATTATTAGCATATGAAGAGATTATAGAGGAAGATTCAAAAGCTAAGATAGTTACATGATCATCACTAACATCCTTCTACCAAGTGGAAACACCTTTATAATGCGAGAGAGAATAATTTGTTGTTAGGTGACCAGTAGAAAAGCATTACCTATATCAAAAAGGGAGGCCCTCGTAATCCAACAATTGAGTCCATGGCCTATCCCCAACCATGAGAACCATATCCCTGGCAAGATGTGTGAAAATGTCAATTTTTCAACCAATATGCGAGCAAAGGTTGAGAGACCCATAATGATCATTGTATCATCCACCTATAAGAAACAACCAATAGAGAATCCTCCCAAACAATGAAGGGGAAGATTAGGAAGAAAAATCCACACTGGACACACAATGAGTGTTTCAGTGAGAGGGTTAAAGGAGTTTGTCTAGAGTTTGGAAAAAAAAAAGTGAGTTCCCAAGCCCACAACTTGCTCATCACCAGATCTCGGTATTCAGAAGAAGAGAAAACAACAATAAAAAACCCCTTCTCACAAGGGAAGAGATCAATTTTACCAGAGACTAATTATCTCTAGGAATTTGCCATCCAATGATGAAGATCTGGAAGAGAAGACCAAAAACTAGTGAAACTATAAACTAACTCACGATTAGTAGAACTCCACATTATCCAACACATCCATGGCACACACCACCACAAGGAAGGAATTGGCATCAGTAAGAGGTCGACATTTCTCCTTTGAAGGAATATCAACAAATGATTTGGCAACATGAGAAAAGCTCCATCTACCAACAACAAAGAGGGGCTTTGGGGAGGGACCCCCTATAGGTCTCTAATAGAGACCCTCCCACCACCACCAACATCAAGCCCTAGACCACCCACAACTAGAGGTGCAACAGAGGACCGTGGAATAGAGGAGTCCACCAATGGAAGGGTACCCATCACACTAGGAGATGTAGTTGAGGCAGAGGGCACATTCAAAGTTGTTGAAGTGGGAACCACATAGCTGAATCGAGATGAAACCTCTAGCTGCCCAAAGGCCCTATCCGAACCCCCGTAGGTAGCACCCATCACAATTGCAAAAGTCAAGTAGTTCAAATGTGTTCTAGCAAGAAGAGTCGTTGGAGCACTCATGGTGAATTGTTTCAAATTATGCATTTGTTGCATAGACTATGTGATTTGTTTGTAAAGATTCTTCATAATAATTAAATAATAAAAAAACTCTTAACTAAGGAAAAACATGTGAATCGACTCACCTTGCTCTCCTAGAAAAAGTTATGATAGTGTCATTAAACACCAATACTAAATCTATTCATTTGAAATACCGACTCAATTATCAAGGTCACAGAAGAAGATCTTGACACCATGTGTGTATATTTTTCCTTATCTAGCACACATTCATGGATTTCATAGAACACAACTATCTCAATTTATTCATCTCAAATATAATTTCAAAAATTAGGTAATAATAGAATGTTTAAATTAGTCTTTCTCTCTTCAATATTAAAGTATTTTTTTTTGTTATTTTGTTTCTATTTTAAATATATTGAAATTTATATTTCTAAACTAACAAGTATATATCTATTTTTTTATTTACATTTAGTTAACATAAATATTCTAGAAAAGATGCTTTATTTCTATTTAATTGCAAAATATTTTACTTTCCAAAATTAATACCAACTAAAGTCTATGTATGTTATTCCAAACTTGACAAATTTTGTGAATTCTTAAACAAAAAAAATGTTAAATTTAAAAGTATAAAAATATGTCAATTTTATTTATTTGAAACTTTTATAAAACCCTATTTCATAGATAGCTTAAGTCATTTTAGTTCAAAAATATTATTGAAATAATTTTTTTAAAAATAATTCATTTACTATTTGTATACTTCTATATTTTTACATATGCTTGTAACAATTACAACTCCACATCACCCTAGAAGAAAAGATCATTTTATTATAAATTAATGCATTTATACACTCTATTCAAGTGTAAATAAATTGAATGACAATTCCATAACATGATCCAACATATATAGATATGACATATACGATTGTTGAAGTAGAATTAAATTTAATAGAATTCTTTAATATGATATAACAAAATATCTCTAACTTTTTCTTTTCCCAAAATGTGATACAAAAATTCATTTAAAAATATTATAAATAATATATTTATTACTTAAATCTATTTTCACGGGATGTTCATACGCTGTTCCATAGGTCACAAATTTTGCAGAGATAGGGAGGATGCTCGCATAGGTTGCAGAGTCACCTACGAATGGCATTTTCTCTAAACCTTGTGCACAAAGCACATTCTATGTACAACAATATTTGAGTTTAATATTACCATTAATCACAAAAGAACATGTGCAATTCATTAGATCGAAATATAACTCACCAGGTTTCTGAGTAAACGAATCCCATTGCTCGTTCCGACAATGCCTTGATTTGTAGAAAATGCTAAAATTTGGTGGCGATTAATACATGGCTGAGCGGGAGTTTATCATTTGAAAGATTGGGCGGGAGAAGTCGAAGCTTCAAAAGTAACCGCTACAGTGACAGCGACTGGGGGGAGTTGAGAGGACAACAACAAAAATCATACGGTGGACGGAAGCAAACTGACATGAGAAATTCCACGAAACGGGGTGACAGCCGGGCCCACAAACCACCTAAGAAAGTCAAACCTTAGTGTGTGATCTTTAAGCCTGACCATCGTCTTCCTCGACCTCCATTTCTTCATCTTCCTCCTCATTGGAATCAGAGTTATCGTATCTTTCATTGGAATAGGTATTAAAACACACAATCTCAAGGCGCTTCGCTTCTTAGTTTTGTTTCCCAGAGTTTAGAATTAAAATATGTACTTACAAGATTAGTATCAATCTGTATAACTGTGAATTTTCAGGTGATATAGGCCAGAGAGGCTGAAAATTCCATCCATCAACTTACATGTTTATTTAAAAAAAAAACTACCCAATTGAATCCAGAAATTATATATCCAGATTTTATAGTAGTGAGAATTTAAAAATCGATAGGACCCTTTACTTTAGAATGAGAATGAGCTCTTAATTTGCTGCAGTGGCATTGAACTTGTATAGACATTATTGGTACTGAACTGCTAATAACAGAACTCTTATCTTTTCTTACTTGAACTGGGCTTTAAACGTGCATGAATCAAACTTATATAGACATTATTTTGGTACAGGTCTGATGCGGTGTGGAAAGAGTTGCAGATTGCGTTGGTTGAATCATCTGCACCCAAATGTTAAGCGTGGTCATATTTCCCCAGATGAAGAGGATCTCATCAGTAGGCTTCACAACCTGCTCGGTAACCGGTAAAGTCACTGGATTCTAATCACAAATTGTAATCCTATCATATTGCGGTGATTTAGTTTTCTTTGACAGCTATGAAATCATGTTCTTGGTCTCTTTGAATTTGTGAGAAACTTGAATATTGCTGTATTGTTGCAGATGGTCGTTGATTGCAGGGAGAGTGTCAGGCAGGACAGACAATGATGTGAAGATGTTAAGTTCTTTATATCAGATTACAAAGAATGATTTGGTTTTGGACTTAAGTTTTTTATTTGTTTAGTGGTTTAATAAATGAGTTCTACTGAAATAGTTAATTAGATTTGAGATGAACTGTGAAAATTTAAACAACACGCTCTAGCTATCCAAATTTTGGCTTAAGCTCGCCTGAAGAATGCCATTGTCGGTGATAATCACAGTTTTTAATAGATGCTTTTTTTCTCCGACAGATTCGATGCCTTTATCCATGCAATCTATGCAGGATTCTCCTGATTCTCAACCACCAGATGAGAATATGAAATACAGTGGGACTGAACTGCCAGATTCCACCATTTTAGAGAATGGCTATAAATCTGACACAGCTGAAGATCAATTCTTTGGTTGTACAAAAAGTATACCACCATGGGTTATTGAGATTAATATAGAAAAAAGACATTTTTCTACCAATAACTATGTTTGAGCAAAGTATTCGCACCACAGATTTGTTATCAGATTCATTTATTTCATCTTCGACTTGTTCTGACAACCTCTAGTGGGAGAATGGTTTCGTCTCATAAAGTTTTTCTTTCTTCAAGTTATTGCAGACCCTGAGAAGTAGTTTCTGGAGTTTCCAATGTTGGTTATTTGGGTTGATTGATTTATCAGAATAAAATATTTGACACGAGCAGAGTATATCTCCGCAAAATTCAACATGTGTTCACCACGTCGAAATGGCTTGGGAGACCTCCTAAAGGCAACCAGTTTGTACTTTTAATTTCTGAAGATTTTGATACAAGTTTTTCCAGCCAATCTGAAAGTTTATTCTGATTGTAGAAAATCCCGACTTACAGAAGACTTTAAAAGAGAATATAGATTCCGAAAGTAAGGGACCTGCAGTTGGGCACTCAGCATAAATAAAAAGATTGCATTATTCTTGAGAATATTTATAGACTAACACCCTGCTTCTTGTGGCTTATTACAGGCCAAACCGGGCGTTTGTTATTTATTTTTTGACACTAGAAACTTGGATTGATAAAATAAATAAACTAATTCTTTATCATCCGCAAACTGAACTAGTTAATGCACTTTCCTATAATTAGGAGTAACTATTAATAAATAATTGACCATCTCATATAATGTGTGAAACTGCATCGGCAATTCTCTTAAATTTAGTTTTTTTTTATTTATTAGAAACTGATTGCATGAAATTTCTAATTATATTTGCATTTAAGTTTTTTGGGTTATTCGGGATTCGTAATATTATTTTAATATTATCTTTCTTGATGTTGAGCTGATTATCAGGATTCGTACTATTATTTTAATATTCTCTTTCTTGATGTTGAGCTGATTAGTAAATTGATTTCAAGATTCAAAAGTTTCTCCATTAATGCTTTCTGGCTTCCTGCCCTGTTCTGCTTCTCGGCTTTGTGCTGCCCTGTTGGTGTGGGCCTGTGTGCTTGGGTTTTTAGCCACGTGTATTCTATTGTTTGCTCCTGCTCTTGTTCTCAGCTGCTGGTGCTTCGAAGAGTTTCCCGGCTACCTGCGTTGTGTTGGGATTCTGTGAGTTTTCAGCGCTGGGTTCACGTTTTGCAGGGCTTTTTTGGGGAAGGCCAGTGTTTGGATGCGTACTCTCCTCCTGGTCCTTTCTTAGCTGCCTCCTTTCAATGTTGGTGGGTTGCCTTCTCCATGGGCAATGGTGGTCAGTGTTTTTCTACACCTCCGAGTGGCTTGGGGTATTCGGTTTCTGTTCTGTATTTTGCTATGGCTGTCTCTCAAGTTGTTTCTTGTTGTAGTAGTAGAGAGTGTTGTCTTTCTGGAGGATATGTTGCATTCTCTCCGGCATTAACCTGTTGGTGTTCGTTTAGAGTTTTTTGGGGAGGACTTCCCTTGGAGGGTTCTTGGTTCCTGACTTTATAACTGGTTGGGTTGGATGGAGCTGATTTTCTTAAGAGGATGGGCTTTGATGATTTTGGCTCCTTCTTCTCTCTTCTCTTTGTTAGAGGGATCTTTGGTCCTCTGGCAGTCTCTTCTCCCTATAGGCTTTTGGTGGGTGCAGATGGCTTCGATGTTGATGGTGGTGGGCAATGACCTTTGTAAGAGGATGTGCTTCATGATACTCTTTCCCATCTCTTGTATCTCGTGGTCTTTAGCCTCATCTTCCTTGCTTTTGGGTTTTCTTTGTAGAGTTGGTTGTTTCCTGGTTACAACTTTGTTGATGGTGGATAGGAGTAAGCTTCTTTTGGGGTTGTGCTTTATGGTGCCTACTCCTTTTTACTTTGGTATTTTGTGCTGAATTTTGTCCCTTTTGTCTTCTTTGGTGGTGTGGACTCTATTAGAGGTGGACTTCTCTTGGGTTTTGTCAGTTGGTTGTTTTCCTGGGGTGTTTGGTTTCCTCGGTTTTCAGTTGGAGGTGTTGGTTGTGTAAGGAAACTTAGGTGCGGAAACAGCTTCCTACGCTAATCTCTATAGGAAAGTATTGTGCAAATTCTTTTCAATCCTTACAATTACAGATTCATTAACTACTTTAACAAAGATATTGCAACCACATACCATGCATACAGAAAACAGAGAATGACACAATGATATACCCTGGGGAAAACCTTTCGGTAAAAAACCCCAGCACTCCAAAACCTGCACAATGTATTGATCAAAAACTATTCCAGTTACAATACACTTGCAATGCAAGTTCTTTCAGAAGATTTTGAAACCCTTGAAGACAAATCACGGCAGCATAAACCGTTCCAACAATACACTCGCATCGCTTATCTTCGCAACCCTAAAAAATGC
>MU228144.1:4775052-4790627 GCA_018584345.1 Thuja plicata | reverse complement strand
CCATGATCTCCTTACACACAATTCAAGATGCCGACACATCAACATTATTTGCAAGAAATACATTTTACAAAACAAATAATAAGAATAGGAATTATCCAAGGTTGAGACACCTTATTCCTAACAGGTTGGGGCCGATTTTCTTAAGATGAGTTTTGATGATTTTGGCCCAATCTTCTTCCTCTATCTCTATTGGGACTCCTTCACCTTTTTTATTTTGTTTTTTATTGGAGGTGCTGGTTTGTTTGTGTGGAGGTGATGTTGGATGGGGTTGGGTACGAGCATCTTGAGAGGACGGACTTTGATGCGCTCATTCCCTGCTCCTTCCTCTTCTTTTGTTAGATTTCTTCAGGCTTGTTGTCCTTGTTTGCAATAGGTGTTTGGAGCTCGGTTGAAGAGTTGGTGGTGGTGGTTGGTTGGGGATGTTTTTAGGGTCTGGGCTTTATTGAGCTCTTCACCATCCTCTCCATGTCTCTTCTTTGGGAAGCCTTTTTCCTATTGTTTTTTCGTGGTGCAAGTGTTGGGAGGATCTTTTTGGCATCTTTTGGTTTGGAGTGCGGGTGCAAGTGTTTTGTTTGGATAAGATTTGATGTGCTTGGTTCCCTTCTTCCCCTTTTGTTGCGATGGGTTCCTTCTACCTTGTAGTTTTCCGCTATCTTGTCCATGTCTCCTATTAAGGTGGAGGGAACTTCTATGGAGGTGGAGTTCTGTGTAGCTAGGAAGTTGGGTGCTCTCGATTTTCCTTCTCTCAGTGTGGTGAATCTTAATGAGGTAGAGTACAATGGATCTCGTGAAGGTCTTTCTGGAGTCAAGTGGTTCTTGTTGAAGGTCAGGGGAGCTTCTTTTAACCCCATACTGTTTACTTATGGTTGTTGTGGTTCTACTTCTAGTTATGGAGCCAAGAAAATCCCATGTTTCGGGAGGTTTGGGGAGCCTTTCAAAGCCCCATATCTTTGGTTAGTTCTTCACTGTTTATTTTCTTAAGGTAGTTTGTGATTTTCAAGGCGTGTGGAACCTTCCAAAACCCTAAGAAGGTCTTGGGAGCATTGTCAAAAACCAAGCGGTTGTAAAGCTAGTTCTTCAAGGTGTAATCTTTTCAGGTTGTTTATTAAGGTTAGGGGAACCTTTCAAAACCCCTTATGTTCTCTAGTTTTGAAGGAAAAGTTTAAGGTTGTGGGAGCCTTGACAAAACTCATGTTTCTCTCAGGTTATATGTACTTGGTAAAACCCATAGTTTGTTTTAATTTAGGTTAAGGGACCCTTGGAAAACCCTAGTCTTTGACTTGTGAAGATTATGCTGGATGCTTTTCAGCTGGAGTTTTAGTTGTTAATTTCTTTCTAGGCTACTAGTTTGGTGCTGATGCTGAGTTATTTTTTAATGTAATATATGTTGTAGCTCTTGGTTTTAGGTGGGTTGTATATCTGTCTCAGAATCTGGTTGTTATTGGAGTTTGGGGCCTGATGCAGTAACATCTAGGGTTCTTGGAGATCTTGCATGATCTCAGAGTTATTCCCTTCAAGATTGAAGATATTGTTTGTTTCAGGGTGGTTTGTAGAGATTCTGAGTGTCATCGGTCTGTGGAGATCTTGGACAGGAGTGGTGAAGAGGGTTTGTTTTTTATTGTTCATAGAATCTATATCTATGATCACGCTTCTCGAGGTGGAGCAGTTTTTGAGATATTGTCAATTATTTATCAGGTTTTTGAGTTCCTAGTAACCGGTTGCAGTGAGGTTTTCTATTCCTTGTCATCGGTTGATGTGTTTTATATCTTGGTCAAGTTAGCCACATCCTTGGAAGTTGTGGTCGTGATAATGTGTTTGTGGGGTCAATTGGATCAGTTTCCTATGATCGCAGCTTATTTGGAGTTTTCTCGCGTGAGTTATGGCGGATTCATTGACAAGGTAGTTGTGTTCTTCATGTTGATGGTTCAGTTGTGCTCACTGGTTGGTTGCTGGAGGTTCTGGTCAGTGTTTCCTATTGTTGGAGCTGAATGGAGTGATTTTCTAGAAGGATCTATGTGTAGTCGACTTGGTTGTTAGAATGATCCTTGTGAAACATTTATTTGCTGTATTTATTTGGGATTTAGGCTGACCTGGTTTGACATGTTGGTCTTGGGATATGTAAAGTTGGTTGAGGCTGACCTATTGGATGTTGTGTATAAATTTAGGGCTTGCGCTCATTGTAATAGAAGATGGAGGAAGTCTAGAGTAGATATGGCATTGAGGCTAGAGGTTTAATAGCATAAGGGCTTGGATAGGTCTAGGCATAGATCTGAGTTTGGTGTTTCATTCTATGTCGCCGAAACCAGGATAGTCTTACAGCCCAACATGTATGATGAAACTCTGATTAATAAAGTTGTTATTTGGCTTTAGAATCTTTTTGTTCTCTTTGTTTCTTTGTTATTTCCACTATGTAGTTTGTAGCTGCAAGGTTTGGACATCTCCATAGGGGATTATCTACCATTAACTATGACAAGTGGTATTAGAGCAAGTTTTGATCTTGTGGTGTTGAACATATTGCTGAATCGAGGCAGGTTGTGAAGATGTTCAATAGATCATTGATTGTGAGGCAGTTGGAATCTTGCAATTAGATTTTCGATTAGAGGCAGTTGCACCTTAGGAGAAAATATAATAAGTTCATTGGAAAGATGGACTTGTTGGAAGAAGACAAGTTTTATAGTAGACTTGAAAGAGAGCTTGAGGATATTGCCTGTAAGCTGGAAGAAATTCATAAACTGTATTACAGTTAGAGTTTTCTGATCGAGCAGAGGATTGTGTGGCTTGTGAAAAGGCTTGTTCACAGAAGTAAGGGTTTCTCTTGAGATAGAGGTAAAGTTTGATGAGGTAAATACTAACTTGTCTGAAGAGGTAGCAGATGATGTAGGTCTGCTTAGTTTTCTTGATGGATCTAATAATCTTGTTGAAAATGAGGTTGTTGATATTGAGGATTTACCTTTAGGGGGTAATGTTGTTTGCATTGCTAAAGATGAACATTTGGTTAAGGTTGAGTTTTCTAATTAGTTGATTGGATTGGATGAGTTAGAGTGTCTTGTTATTAAAATTAATAATGAAGTTATTAATGTTTGGGATGTTGGCATAGCTGAGACTGTTGATGTTCCTTTGGTTAAATCGATTGACTTTGTTGGGTTAGCTGATGAGTGTAATGTTATTGAGGGTAGAAGTAAGGTTATTGTTGCTGATGGGTTTGTTGATGAGTATGAGGTTGTAGATGAAATTTTTATTTTTGATTGTGTTTAATTTCTTCTAGGAAGTTATAGACTGAGATGTTTCAGTTATATGTTGATGTATTGCAAAGGATATCTAAGGGGTGTGAAGACATGTGTGACGTGGGTGTTGATCAAGTTGATTTTGTGGAATTTTTTGTCTCTTATGTTGCAGTGCAGATGTAGTATTCCTTTGATAGGGATAGTTCTTTGAGCATGAGGATGGATGTATTGAGAGTGAAGATGAATACCGATCTAAAGATAGAGTTGTCTATGATTGAGAATGATGACTGGTTGAAAGATAAAGCTGGTGGATTTAGTGAAGTTTGTGATATTTTTGTTTCTGATGGACTGATGATAAAGTATGTTTAGTTGTGTTTTTATTGGTTGATAATGATAAGTGGGTTTGTGAAGAAGGGTGCAAATCTTGTGCCTTGTTCAGATATTGCTAATCAGTTTAGTTTTGTTTATGGATTTTTTGGTTAGATTGTTTTGGTGCAGAGATTGTGGAGATCAGATCAGAGAAGCTAGAAATTTCTTATGTGCTAGTTCATTTGGAAACTGATGGTTAAGATGAGGTTGAGTTTGTATTTTCTTATGGAACCTAAGTGTGTGGCACACTTTTCATATTACCTTGGGTTCCTGATGTAGGAGCATCTTGGTTTCTTTGAGATCTTGCATGATCTTGGAGTTATTCCCTTCAAGATTGAAGAAGTTGTTTGTTTCAGGGCAATTTGCAGAGATTTTGAGAATAATCAATTTGTGGAGATCTTCAACGGGAGCAGTGAAGAGGGTTTGTTCCTGGTTGTTCATAATTTCTATGTCTATTACTGCGCTTCTCGAGGTGGAGTAGTTTGTAAGATATTGTTGATTGTTCATCAGGTTGATGAGTTCCTAGTAACCGGTTGCAGCGAGGTTTTCTGTTCTTGGTCACTAGTTGGTGTGTTTGATATCTTGGTCGAGTTAGACTCATATCTAGAAGTTGTGGTCGTGATAATGTGTTAGTGGGGTCATTTGGATTAGTTTCTGATGATCACAACTCATTTGGAGTTGTCTCGCATGACCTATGGCAGATTCCTTGAGAGGGTTGTTGTGTTCTTCATGGTGTTGGTTCAGTTATGTTTACCGTTTGGTTTCTGGAGGTTGTGATCAATCTTTACTACCTTTGAAGTTGAATGGAATGATTTTCTAGAAGGATCTATGTGTGGCCAAATTGGTTGTTTGATTGATCCTTGTTAAACATTTATTCGTATTTATTTTGGATTTAGGCCGACCTAGTCTAACACCTTTGTCTTGGGATGTGTAAAGTTGGTTGAGGCCGACCTATTGGATGTTGTGTATAAATAGTTATAAAATGATCATTTTTATGATGTGATTCAATTTTTGGTTTTCATTTATGGCAACACATTTGTCTTACTGATCGATTCCTTTAAAGTTAAGTTATGGTGACTCTGAAATCAGTGAAGTACAGAAGCAGAAATACAGAGGTATTTTGAGTATCAAAGAACGAGATCAATGAGTTATGAAAAGAGAGCTTAGAAGAAGATAGTATGGGGTATGTGTGACCTCCACCTAAGATCAATTTCATTTTGGTGATGTTTATAGTAAGTTAGAGAGATTTGAAGATAGACAGACAACAACAAAATAGTGATACAAGGTAGTTGGACAGAAGCGATGATTCAGGGAGTATGACGCGGACTCCTGGCAATGGGAGTTGGATTATAATTTTTGATAACCTATATTTTGATTATGTAATAGGGCCACCTATGCATATTTTATATTTTCTTTATAAAATGTATTTTGTATTGAGATTCAACTATGTAATATTTGTATTTGAGAGTCGACTTGGTAAAGAAGAAAGATATATATGTAAGATCTTTTTGTTGAGCGGAGAAAGAGTTGTGACAGAGTTTTGGATGTGATATATGAATGGTTGAGAAGAGGATGAAAGAGATCATTGAAGAACTATGACTGGAACTATCTAAGCATTAGAGATGCTTGTTTTGTTCATTACTGAGAACATTTTGTAATAGAACTATATTGTAAGAGATGTATGCTCAGTTGACCCATAACAGGGTGTTGTATACCTTTAACAGGGTTGTTATTCCTCTAACAAGGAATTATACTATTTAATATTCATTTCCTAATAGAGCTAGGTCTCCTAACAAGAACACTATACTTTAGTGCATGCTTGTGCGTACCATCCCCACCGGGGTTTTCCCTTGGCCAGGGTTTCCTCGACAACAAATAATGGTGTTATGAGTACTGTGTTATTTTCTTATGTTCTTTTCATTTCTGCAAGCTTATGGATTATTTTCAATTGGTTGAAAATTTTAATTAATTTTTGTAATACTGATTCACCCTCCCTCTCAATATTACCTAATCCTAACAATTGGTATCAGAGCTTTTGGCCCTTGCAGAGAAATTCTAACAGCTTAACGGAGATCATAATGGATTTAGATAGTTTGCAAAAAAACTTTGATGTTGCACTTGAAGACCTTGATAAAGAAAAAGTAGAGAATGGAGAATTAAGATTCAATATGCGAAGAGCTGAGAAATTTATAAAGAAACTTAGAGACCAGCTTGAACTTTCCAGAAGTCAGAGACAGGAGCTTGTGGTTCAGATAAAAGAAGATTTAGACAAAGACAATTCAGATCAGATGAAGAAACTTAAAGAATAAAATGAAACCTTAAATCTTGATAATGAAGCCATGACTAAAGAGATTCAATTACAAAAATATGCTAAAAAGAAGATTGAAGAAGCTTTGAATAGTGCAAATACTTTGATAGAACAAATGAAGAATGAGGCTGACAACTACAAGAACAAGTATCTAGAGTTAGATAAATACAATTAGATCATGAAAGGTGAACTTGTTGAGGAAAAGAAACACATTGAAAAACTTCACACTAGCATTGATTTGATTGATGAACAAAGAGACAGATAGAAACCTAAAGGTGATATGACCGGTGTTGAATTCAATGAAGTTGAATGTTCGAAGAAACAAGAAGAAAAATATGATGCAAAGATTGATGCTAAAAAACCTACTATTGAAGAACCTAGAGAGAAGATCAGACCCTTCAATGGTAGATGCTTTGGTTGCAACAAGTTTGGACACATGAAAAGAGATTACAGAGGTAATTCCCCTCTTAAGACCTTTTCTGGTTATTGGTTTAATTGTAATGGATATGGGCAAAAGAAATAAGAATGCAGGAAACCTAATCAATGTGGATATAGACAAGACAATGGAAGAGAACCTAGACTGAAACCTACATGCTATAAATTTAATAATCTTGGACACATTGTGAATTATTGTAAGTTGCAAGTAAATCAATAAAGAAGACCTCCTATATGTTACAAATGCAATAATCTAGGTCATATAGTGAAGTTTTGCAGGTATAGTGGAGAAAATAACAGAAGAGTACCACGTCCTATGAATACACAGAAGAATGGAAGTGATATTGGTAAGAGTGTTGCAGATTTAAAGAATTATTTTGATAGTTGTTTTAAGAAAGAAGATGATATTAGCAGTGGTAAGATATGGAAGATCAAAGAGACAAGTGAGACATTGGTTCAGGGAGAGATAATAGATGCTACTAGATCTTCACTTGATGGTAACAAAGCATAATCAACCTAATTGGTCGATCATGGCCTTAGGAGGAGCATTGGATGAAGATATCAGAATATATCGAGCCCTTGATTTCATGGTTTGAGCTCTAGCGAGCTTAGGTATGATTGTGGCCAACATCATGGAGTATATGTTTAAGAGTGCAACATTGAATGATTCTTATTGTGTGATCACGATATTTATAGCCGACTAGACAACATTGGGTAATGTGAACTTTCAATGACTTAACATTGTATAAAGAACCATATGATTCTCTATTTCCTTACCATTTGACGAGAACAACCTAAGGAAATCATAGAGAAGAGAGATTAAGTCTATCATACAATTGCCTTGCATGATCGATTGAAGTGGAAACTCATAATTCAGCTTGTAAGAGGTATTTACATCATCTAGATATGGATGCGCCTATTATTTATGATGTTGTAGATCGACCTAGATATAAATTCAAGAAAAATCTTTTCAAGTCTTGTGAATAAGACTCTGAAGGAGCATTTTCTCAGACATCTCACAAATTTTTACACATAGAAGACATTAGGGCATACATTCATTGTAAGTATGATATACTAGGTGTTGATGGAATTTATACTGAAATGGAGTATATGACTAACAAAGGCATTATGAGAGATGAATAAAAATATGTTTATCAATTGAGCATTATGAAAATCGTAGACTTATATGAACTTGAGGAAGAAGAATGGTTTAAGATATTGTTGGGAAGAGTAGATGATCAGTTTATTTGGATAGGCGAGTAACTTGTGAAGAGTTGTAGTGAATTGATTCATGAGAACTGGATTGGATAATAATAGAATCATTCTTGTAGCAGAGAAACATGTTAAGAAATAAGTTGAAACCATAACACACTTGAAATAGGACAGGCGAGCTATGTTAGTAAGCGACATTGTCTTACAAGATGTAAATTGATTGCTATGATACTTGGTTACAAATTCTACTATAGTAGTAG
The DNA here is from genome assembly GCA_018584345.1 of Thuja plicata. Taxonomy (NCBI): domain Eukaryota; kingdom Viridiplantae; phylum Streptophyta; class Pinopsida; order Cupressales; family Cupressaceae; genus Thuja; species Thuja plicata. The sequence continues at coordinate 4,782,819 of MU228144.1, read as the reverse complement.
ACCTAATTCAGTATCTGCAGGAGTGATCATGATCGCATATAGAATGGTGAAAGAGAATACTAAATAAAATTTATGCGAAGTGTTAGCACAACTATTTCTGGAGAATGTGAAATTGATAAAGAAAGATAGATCTAAGACCTTCAAATTTGGTTCACTATTCATGCATATCTACATACATATTGAGCACAAATTTCCAGGCATGCACCCTAGTGGTTGGAGAAAAGGGATACCTACTGGTATACAGATTTCTGACAGTTACAGAAGACATAACATCACATGAGTTCATGGTGATTTGTTTGGTATGATTAAGATTCTTCAGAGGTAGATGAAAGGAAGATACAGGATACCTGAAGACTTAGTTGAGAAGTACAACGATGCAATCTGTTTCATGGTTGAAACTGATTGTGTATGCTTTGATGCATTTATACCAAGGAAGTAATGGTGTTATCCTATGGGATATGAGGTAATTTGTGAGGTATTAACTATGCAAATTGAACATGTCCTAGCATCTGAGATAGATACATCTAAGGAGAGATGGGGAACCTATGAGGAAAAATCAGCTAAATTAAGAGAGGAACAGATCAGAGGTTTGAGGAAAATAAAAGTAGACAACATTGTGCATGAATGTGGTATTAAGGAAGGATTCATATAGGAAGAGTTGAAGGAAGTTAAGAAGAAGTTAGCAGATTGATATTCAGGATTGACAAGTACTGCTACTGCAGCCCTTACACCTCCTGAAGTAGTGATGGTATATAGTCCACCTCCTATGGTTATTTATGTAACCTCTCCTCCACCATAGAAGACCTCGCAGGAAGAAAAGATTATTCCTAGAGTGAGTACTAGATCTAGCAGACATATTTCACCACTTAAAGAACAAAACATTGTGAGAGAAGAGAAGAAACCTAAAAAGGAAAAGCATATATGGAAACCTAACTTGAAGATGATTGAAAAGAGAGCTATTGAGTAAGGGAAGTTAGTTTCTATTAACAAATACTATGACAGGTATGAGGAAACTGATAAAATTTGGATTGAGGATGTTGTAGTTAATCATTTACTTGTTTTCAAGAAGAATCTATTGGAGATAGAAGATAGTGTTGGAAATGAGTTGAGTAACTCAGAGGGGAGGGGTGAATCAGTTACCACAAAAACAAATCCAAGTCCCTTAGATTTCTTAAACAAATGTGTCACTATTTCTCAGTTAACATAGATATTTCACCATCACTCAGTTAACATAGCAAATCTTAAGATATTAACACTGATTATCTTTAGTAATTAATTGCAGAAACATAAACCATAAAGAAAATCAAATGTACACATATAACACCAAGATTTAACATGGAAACCCAATATGGGAAAAACTACCAATAGCAGCTAGTCATTATTTTTCACTCTTCTGAAGTGAGCCCTATTAGGAGCCAACCCTGTTAAAGGTTACAATAACACACTATTAGGTGTGACCTGATTAGAGTATTTAATCACCGTGTAAGGAGTGGCCTTGTGAGAGGTCTTGAATCACTTCAATGTAGAAATGTCGCCTTGTTAGAGGATTTACAAAATACTGTTAAGTCTACTCTGTTTAAAAGAGATTTTGATCACTGCTACAACTGTTAGAGAGTAACAATGAATTGAACTATTTTGATAAGCAACTATCCTTGCTAATTCAGATCTTTGTTCTGGATTAAGTACTTGATCCTCACTGATCAGATATTCTGTTGCAGTCCTCTATATTCTTTCTTCAATTAGAATCCCATCTGATTTTGCCTTCACTATTCATATCACACTTCTTATCTCTTCATCTCACTTATCAATCCAAACTTGACCTTATATATATATATATATATATATAAAATAAGCCTTGACAATTTGGTCTTGAAAACCTTCCAAATAATAAAACTCATGTATGTCAGCTATATAGAACTAGTTATCTATAAAATATAATCCACTGTTAGTCAGCTAACGCTAACTTTTTTTCTTGGTCAATACTGAAATCCTTCAACGCCTGACCAACACTGTAATGCCCGAGTGAACTTGTTTAGAACTAAATAACACTTTGGTCATCTTCAATGCCCGAGAGAGCTCAGTAGACAGTGAATGTGATCGGATAGGATTAGACATTTGTGTAAACATCAATGACAATACACAATTGAATAATTGTCATCAACAATCTCCCTGTTTGGAATTGATGGCAACACAACATGTCATAATAAAAAGAATTATAGAGCAGCAGACATAAGAATTAAATATTGTTAATGGCTTTAGCTTCATTCTAATCCAATTTTATTAATGTCTTTAGCTTCATTCTGATTTTTATCCAAAGCTCCCTCAATTACTGAAATACAAATTTCTCCCTCTTACATTAATCTTTGTCTCTGATAAAGTTCTCCCTCTATCATGAATCTCTTCAACGGTAATCTCACCCTCTTTCACTGACCATATAGTAATCTCTCCTTCCATCATGAATTCTTATGACATACAAGTAATCTCTCCCTTTTTGACAACCAATGCCAAAGACACCAACTGATGTATCCAATGAAATTGTAATGTACATTTCGGCACTGATTCATATGCAATAAGCTCTAAATATCTGCATCAACATGTTATGTATGTTCTATAGCTCAGTTGATGCATCACTAAACTGTGTTTTAGTGAGCCTCAGTTAGGGGAATTACCCCTATCTCTCTTCTAAGATACAAAAATGCATCCTTAGGTAGCGATTTTGTGAATATGTCTGCAATTTGTTCTTTGGTATTCACATATTCCAATCTTACTTCTTTGTTATGAACTAAGTCCCTCAAGAAATGATATTTTATTGCAATATGTTTAGTCTTGGTATGCATCACAGGGTTCTTTGAAATGTTAATAGCACTGGTGTTGTCATAGTAGATAATGATAGGTTTTTTGATATCCACCTTCATACCTGACAACAATTGTTTGAACCATATGATGTTTGAATAATTCACTGTTGCAACAACATATTCTACTTCTGTTGTAGAATGAGAAATGTAGTTATGTTTCTTTCTTGTCGAGGAGACTAACTTCTTCCAAGAAATAGTGCTCCACCACTTGTTCTCATTCTATCATCAACACTTTCTGCCAAATCAGCATCAGTAAAATTCTTCAAATCAAAGTTTCCTCGTTTCTTATACCATAATCCATAATCTTCAGTACTCTTAAGATATCTCAAAATCCTTTTGATAGTCATCAAATGATTCTCTCTAGGATTAGTTGAAAACCTTGCAACAGTACCTATTGCTAATGCAATATTAGGTCTAGTGTGAACAACATATTAAATTTTTCCAATCATGGATTTGTATGTATTCTAATTTACCTCCTTTGAATCATCATCCTTAGAAATCTTGTGTCAATTAGGCATAGGTGTTCCAACTATTCTAGAGTCTTCCATCCCAAATTTCTTAAGTATCTCTTTTATGTACTTAGACTGAGTAATGTAGATACCATCCTTCATCTGATAAACTTATAAGCCAATAGAGAATTTGATTTCACCAAACATAACATCTCAAACTCCTTGCTCATAGCTTTTAAGAATGCTCTACATAAGTCATCATATCCAGTGAACAATATGTCATCAACAAATATTTATGCTAATAGAATTTTTCTCTGAGGTCCTTCTTTGATGTTCAAGCTACTATTTTCATTAGTTCTCTTAAATCCAATAATTATCAAGTAACCATGCAGTCTTTCATCCCAAGCTCTTAGAGCTTGCTTCATTCCATACAATACTTTGTGCAGTTTGCAAACCATATTCCTTTTTTTAGGTTCTAAGAAACCTTCAGGTTGCTCAATGTAGACTTCCTCTTCAAGAATTCCATTCAAGAATGCAGATTTTACATCCATTTGATATACCTTGAATCCTTTATGTGCAGCATATGCCAGAAGATTTCTGACTCCTTCAAGTCTTGCAACACGAGAAAAGGTTTTTCCATAGTCAATACCCTCTTCTTGATCATATCTTTTACATACTAGTCTGGCTTTGTTTCTGGAAACTTCACCTTTCTCATTCATCTTGTTTCTAAAAACCCACTTAGTACCAATTACATTCTTTCCTTTTGGTTTGGGTACAAGATTCCAGGTTTTGTTCTTTTCTATCTGCTCAATCTCTTCATTCATTGCTTCAATCCAGTTCTCATCATTCAATACATTTTTAACAGTTCTAGGCTCAATTTCACTAAGTAAACATGTACCTTTTATCTTTCTCCTTGTCATTACACCTTTTGTCTTATCTACAATTATTTTTTCAAGTGCATGATGTCTTCTAACGTATTTAGAAAGTACAAGATCCTTCCTCCTTGATTCTGGGCTTGCTCCACTATGTTCACCATGATCAAATATTATGTCATGTTCTTCTATCTGATGCTTGGGCTCCACTGTCAGAGACTCGGGTGTATCTTCTCTAACTTGGTTTCTTCAGTCTGAGACTCGGTTCCCTATGTTTGTGACTTGGTTTCTTCAGTTAGCATCACTAGTTGTGAAGGTTTCAACAAGGTTTGTGCAAATGAATTCAGTGGTTAACATGCTTGTTTTCCAAGAACCATTGCCTGTGTCTTAGGTATAGTATCAGGTTCATAATAGACAAATTTTTTGTATTCTTCAGGCTCTTTACTTCTCTGTTCTTCATTTCTCTCTGCAAACTCATCAACCTTTACATGAAAACTTTCTATGACTTTATGAGTATTAATATTTAAACATTTATTTCCTTTTCTTTTGCTGGAGTAGCCTAGGAATATACCTTCATCACTTTTTACATCAAATTTTCCATTTCATGATTCCTTCAAGATGTAGCATCTACTTCCAAATACTTTGAAATAATGAAAATTAGGTTTATAGCCATGCCATAATTCAAAAGGTGTCTTCTTAGTACCTTTCTTCAGTTAAACTCCATTCAAGGTGTGAATTGCAGTGCTAGTGGCTTCCTTCCAGTATTTGGTAGCAACATCCTTCTCAATCATCAAGGTTCTTGCACAATCCATAATGGATTAGTTCACTCTTTATTCGATACCATTCTTCTATGGTGTACCTAGAGAATATACCTGTCTTTTGATTCCTCTTTCATTGCAGAACTTATTGAATTCATTAGAAATGAATTCCCCTCCTCTGTCAGATCTTAAGAATTTAATTTCTTTCCTGTTTCTTTTTCAACTTTGGCTAGGTACCATTTGAACTTCTGAAAGGCTTATGATTTGTCTTTGAGAAACATAACAGTCATCATTCTGGAATGATCATTAATAAATAGAATGAAGTACTTCTCACCTATGTAACTTGTTGTTCCAATCGGTCCACATAAGTCAGTATGCACCAATTCCAAGATTTCTTTGGTATTGTAGTTCTTGCTCTTGAAGCTATTTTTTCCCATCTTCCCAATTTGACATTTTTTGCATATTGCTAGTTCAGGTTTCTTCAGAACAAGAATACCTCTTACTCTTTTGTTCTTACGTATGTTGATCAGGTTGTCAAAATTCACATGACACAACCTTTTTATGCCATAACCAACTTTCTTCTACTTGTGCAATAAAACATAAACTTTCATTGAGATCAAGATAAAATAGATTACCTCTTGTTTACCTGTCAGTTCCAACTAGGTTTCCTCTACCATCCAGGAGCTTGCGCTTACCATTCATGAATTCTACCTTGAAACCAATGTTGTTTAGCTATGCCACAATTAGTATATTACACATTAGTACTTCAACCCAATAAGCATTATCACATTTGATTCCTTCTATAAGAGAAATACAACCTTTACCTTTTACATAGCAAGGTTCATCATTCCCGAAACTAACACTCCCACCATAATAGTGTTCAAGATGTTCAAATTTGGTTTTATCACCAGTCATGTGGTGAGAACACCCACTATCAATTATCCAGGTGTCATTCTTACTTATATGAGAATATAGTGTTTTCTTTTCATTGTCTTCACTATCTGACTCATCTTTAATAGAAATGTAAACCATTTTATCTTCATCTTCATCACTATCAAAATTTTTAGCAATATAACAAGATTTCTTACCTTTGTCCTTGTAGATTTTGTAGCATTTGTAATCTTTCTTGCCTTTATAATTGTTGAAATTTTTCTCACCTTTGTCTTCCTTGTTCGGATATTTAGCAGCAATGTGACTGACCTCATCACATGCAAAGGAAATAAATGGTATTCTTTCTTTGTATTGTCCTTTTCATTTTGCAGCTCTCCTTGCAAGTAATGCTTCAATGATTTCTAGATCCTCATCATTAGAATCATCATCACTATCACTTTCAATCTATTTTCCTTTCATATTTCCAAGGTTCACTTTAGCTTTGAATGCTAACTCAAGATTGCTAGGATTAGGAGAATAATTGTAAAAGTTATCCAACTCAAAAGTAGATAATCTTCCAAACAATCCATCTAGATTTATACCATTACTGCATCTCATCTCTTGAATAGCTGAAATTCTAATTGCATACATAGGAAGAAAAGTTCTCAATACCTTGCTAACCATTTTTGTGTCTTCAATTACTCTGATGGTAGCTCTAATTGTACTAACACTTTTCTTGATTCTTTCAATGTATTTTGTAATGTCTTCTACTTCTTTCATTTTTATCATATCAAACTGACCTCTGAGAGTTTCTTCTTTGTCTCTCTTTCCATTTTCATCTCTTCTATATATATATCATGTAGTTTGTTCCATATATAAAAGGCAGTAGGGCAGTCCTTGACTTCATCAAATTTTGAATAGATTAGTGCAGAGGCTATATCAATCATCATTATGTTATGATACTTCATTTCCACCATTTGATCCACAGGCATAGGTCTCGGTGGTTCCACATACTTGTGATCCAATAATTGCAAACCAATATCCTTAATAGTAGATAGATGCAGTCTCATCAGATCTTTCCATGCATCGAAGTTTTCCTTGTTGAGCATAGGGATCTGCCTTCTGTAAGAGATCTCTGATCTTTAGCTTCTGTAAGCACTTGTAGCTCTGATACCAATTGTTGGAAATGAGTTGAGTAACTAAGAGGGGAGGGGTGAATCAGTTACCACAAAAACAAACCCAATTCTCTTAGATGTCTTAAACAAATCAGTCATTGTTGCTCGGTTAACATAGATATTTCACTGTCACTCGGTTAACATAGAAAATATTAAGATATTAACTATTATTATCTTAAGTAATTAATTGTAGAATCATAAACCATTAAGAAAATAAAATGTACACAAATAACACAAAGATTTAACATGGAAACCCAATATGGGAAAAACCACCAATAGAAAATAGTCACTATTTTTCACTCTTCTGAAGTGAGCCCTATTAGGAGCCAACCCTGTTAAAGGTTACAATAACACATTTTTAGGTGTCGTGTGGTTAGAGGATTTAATCACCCTGTAAGGAGTGGCCTTGTGAGAGGTATTCAAAAACTTTAATGTAGAAATGTCACCTTGTTAGAGGATTTACAAAAGACTGTTAAGTCTACTCTATTTAAAAGATATTTTGATCACTGCTACAATTGTTAGAGAGTAACAATGAATTGACCTGTTTTGATAAGAAACTCTTCTTGTTGATTCAGATCTCTATTCTGGATTAAGTACTTGATCCTCATTGATCGGATATTCTTTTGTAGTCCTCTGTATTCTGTCTTCAATAAGAATCCCATCTGATTTCGCCTTCACTCTTCATATCACACTTCTTATCTCTTCATCTCACTTATCAATCCAAACTTGACATTATATATATATATATATAGACATATATATATATACATATATATATATATATGTAT
>MU228144.1:4764093-4774896 GCA_018584345.1 Thuja plicata | reverse complement strand
ATATATATGATATGAGTTATCAAGTCGGCCTTAAAAACCTTCAAAATAACAAAAATCATGTCTTGCGGATGTATATAACTAATTATCCATAAAATATAATCCACTATTAGTCGGCTGACACTAACTGTTTTGCTTGGTCAATACTGAAATCCTTTAACACCCAGCCAACACTGTAATGCCCGAGTGAACTCGGTTAGAACTAAAAAACACTTTGGTAATCTTCAATGCCTAAGAGAGCTCAACAGACACTGACTGTGCTCAAATAGGATTAGACATTTGTGTAAACATCAATGAAAATACACAATTGAATAATTGTTATCAGTAGGCAGTATACCTAAAGACTTATATGGTAGATTGGTGACTAGGAAACAGCTAGCACAAATTGAGGATGAAACTATCAGAAATCAAGAAATTGATAATATGTTGTCTGTAGTTTCTATGCAAGAAAGAGACAAAATATTTAAAGAACTGAAACCTTTATTGAGAACTAATTCTAGAGTAGTGAATATTATGGCAAGACCATATGAGGAAGTTACTGAAGAGACTTAGAAAGCACTGGACTAGATATTAATGAACACTATTCCCGAGAAGACCCCACTTCCTACAACTACTTTTCCTACACCCTTAGGAATGGGAGAGAGTTTGAAGATAGCTAAGGAAAGTTTTGAGAAGAGAAAAGTTGATATGCAACCATATTTCTATGTTTTTGGTGTGCCTGTGACTCTTGACACTTCACATGATGAGAAGGGCTCATTTGAAGAAAATAATTTCAATACAGTGACTAAGGAAGAAGGACAAAATGAATTGGAGTAGAAAGAAGAAAAAGCAAATGTTGAAGTCAAGAATGAAGTTGACACATCTTCTACCTTATTATTGGCAAGTAAAGAGAAATATATTGATATGGATGTTGATTGCATGGATGAGGACGAGTTGGTAAATTTATCTTTTACTGCACTTACTAGAGAAAAGGAGAGATCTGACAAGAAAAGTGACAAGAAGACCAAGGTGATGTCTAGAGAAATTGATACTATGAAAAAATTGCTCCCAATACCTATTGTTTTCTAGAACAGAGATGATGTAGAGAACCTAAGTTTGGCACTTGATGCATTTGATGGACATTATGAGAACTTGGTAAATATTGCAGAAGGAAAGGCAAAAAAGAACTACTCAAAGAAGAAGCTATTTGTAGTTTTCTAGTCTTTCTCATGGGAATTGGGCATTCTGAGAACTAGTACAACAAATACAAAAATTTGTGTTGCACATGGAAGGAAAATATTAAGCTATTGCATAAGCCCTATTAGACATATTCATAATGTTGAAGACATTATTCCCAAAGATAGGCAACCTTGAACAATACGATGGACAGTTGTGAGACCTCTTCACAATTTGTAATGGAGTTGGACAAAGAAGTAACAATAATTTTTTCTAAACTAAATGTATTGGATATTGAGAAAGGGAGATTTTTGACAAGGTTTGGTTTGTTGAAGAGTTTAATCACTCCTAAGCTATCAATTATTGAAGCCCACTTATCAGACATAGAGAAAACTGCAGAATCATTGGCTAACTCTATGCCAACAAAGTTGAAAGAAGCAGAGACAACATCATTTTCATTAAATAGACTAATTCATGTTAGTCAACTATTGCTTAAGTCATGGAGTACAAAAGTGAAGATCTTGGTAGACTCTTTTCAAGATATTCTATAATTGGTAAGCAAGCATTAGTTTTATTACTTTTTATGCACCTTTGTAATTGTTGTCAAAGGGGGAGAAGAGAGAAGAAAAAAATCAATAGGGGAGAAGAAGAGAAGATAATATATAAGGGAGAAGAGAAAAACAAAATAGAGAAAGAAGAAGGAGAGAAAGTTTTTGTTTTGTTGGAACACTTAGTCATTTTTTGTTAAGTGTTTCCATCAATGCCAAAGGGAGAGATTGTTGGAAATTGATAATTTTTTATGATGTGATTCACTTTTTGGTTGTCCTTTATGGCAATACATATGGATTAATAATTGATTCCTTTAAAGTTAATTTTTGGTGACTCTGAAATCGGTTAAGTATAGAAGCAGAAATACAAAGATATTTTGAGTATTGAAGATTGAGATTGATGAGTTACAACAAGCGAGCTTAAAAGAAGATAGTATGGGGTATGTGTGACCTCCACCTAAGAACTATTTCTTTTTGTTATTTTTACAGTAAGCTAGAGAGATTTGAAGACAGACAGACAGTGGCAGAACAATGATACAGAGCAGGTGGATAGAAGCGATGATACAGGGAGTATGACATGGACTCCTGGCAATCAGAGTTGGATTATGATTGTTGATAACCTATATTTTGATTATCTAAGAGCGTTGACTATGAATTTGATATTTTCTTTATTTAATGTATTTTGTATTGAGAGCTGACTATGTAATATTTGTATTTGAGAGCTGAATTGGTAAAGAAGAAAGATATATATGTAAGATCTTATTGGGTGCCAGTAAGAAGTTGAGTCCACTTTTTGGCCAAAAAGTGGAACTACTTTTCCTTTTTTTTTTAAATTTGTCCTATTTGACCTAAAGATTTGAGGAACTTAGACATGGAATCTTCCAAAAATTCACTAATATAAAATTTTAGGATTCAAAGTCTACTTTCCAAATATGTTATGTTTTAAAATACCCAGATGATAAATTTAAAATTTTAATAGGGATTACTAAAACCCTCATTTTAAAAGTCACTCATTTAGGACTATATCATGCGTGTGTACGGCAAGCGAAATCAGACTCAAATGAAACTATTTATCTAAACCCCTTTTGGAAATGGTAAGTAACACATTTAAGATTGATGAGAATATTTTTCCATATTTTTATGTTAAATATTTTCTTTTATTAATTATATATTGGGCTCAATCGTTGTTTATAAAACCTCTTGTGTACGACAAGCATAATTTTCCCTAAACATACGATTTTTTTAAATTTTTTTTTAAAAGTGTGTATAATTATGTGTGGTTTGATGTCATATAATTTATTTTTCAATAAACTTTAAAATAAAAAAGTTATTAAAATTACAAAAAATCTTGTATTCTCTTTTCTATAGACCTATTTTAGTACAAAATGATTGAAAAATAGAAATATTAATCAAATTTAATAAAAATTTACATATTATGAATCTTCATTGTCTTATCTGTACAGGGTTTTTTTTCTGTAAAAAAATTCCTTAGAAAACCCAATCCAATTTGAGGCCAAAGTGAGTTTTATGTCTGCATTTGGACATGGCCTTCAACATTGAGGTCAAACCAGATCCAAATCCAAGGGTCAGTTGACCAAGCCTTTCCCAAAGCTAAACCCGAACCACTTTTGGTGGGGAAAATTTCAATTTTAGAACACGGGGTCACGTTATAACACGAGGGGACGTTTTAAAAATGAAACGTCACCTTGTTTCATAATGTCAACCCGTCTCATTTCATAGCCATTGGAAATTGGTTTAAAACAATAAGGGGTGAAGTTATGAAACTGGGTGATGTTTCATTTTTGAAATGTCACCCCATTTCATAACGTCACCCCATCTCATATTTGACCATTTTTTTAAAAATTTGTTTTGTTTATTTACTGCATCAGCAATCTTGTACTCAAAGTACAGTTGACAACGATCAATTGTGCAGGTTTTGGAGAGTTTTTGCGTTGTTTATTGACTATTATATTCTCCATTTGAAGGCATCAATCCTTGGGAGAATATTGAACATTTTTTTGCAAGTTTAAACTATTGAAGACACTCTTGTGATTGATTTCAATTATTAATCATGGGATGTAAACAATGTCAAAAGAAGAAACAAAGGAGGGTTATGAATGATGAGGAAATTCAATTGGAGAAAGAGAAAGAGGCTAAACGTCAAAGAGATAGAAGAATGAGGATGCGTGAAAGGAATAACAATGAAGCTTATGGATCCACAACAATTGAAGAGTCAAACATTAAAGATACCATGGGAGATACAATGGATGCAGAAGATGCAAATATCAAAGAGGTGAATGCAAGCATGTCGTTGAATGCACCTTGTAGTGATGTTCTGGGTACGTCTTTGACTTCAACATTGAATGATACTCAACCTATCATAATAGATGATAATATTTATAGAAACTTATTACTTCCATATTCTAGAGATGAAATTGAATCAATGAGGCCTAATCATATTTTTCAACTTAGAGAATTTGAAAATGAAAATCCCCTTATTATTGTTGAAAATGAAGAGCCTTTTGTTGTTGCAAACGAAAATATCCCTAATTTTGTTGAAAATCAAAATCATTTTGTTGATGAAAATGAAAATCCTCATAATGTTCATGCAATTTAAAATCCTCCTAATGTCGTTGAAAATGAAAATCCTTTTGTTGATGCAAATGGAAATCCTCCTAATGTTGATGCAAATGAAAATCTTCCTAATGTTGATGCAAAGAGCAATGAAATTCCTTTCCCAAATGAAAATGAAAAATAATTTTTACATATTGAAAGTAATATTTTGAATGGTCTTTTGGTAATCTTTCTTTGAGGCAAATAACAAAATATGCTAATAAAATATACGAAGAATTTTTCTAGCAGAAAAAATTAACATTTCAATGTCAACTTGTGATTCAATTGATGAAAATGTGGAAAATAAGAAAAGTAATGAAAAGACTAGGCATTAAAGAGAAATAAAATATGAAATATTCGTCTGTTAAACATGCTATATCTACTGTTGGTAGTGCCATTCAATCTATTGGAAAAATGAGTCGATCAAAAGATATCAATGCAGCACGATGAGTCATAACAACTGCTAAAGTCAATAAAAACACTTTGGATTAAAAAATGGTTAGAACAATTAGTGGAATTTTAAACATGCATCCTAAAACATTGGTAAGAGAAGCAAGGATAAGATCAACTATTGAAAATGACCCAATTAACCAATGTTGGAGTTTTAGTGGTAGACTCCCACGATCTAACATGAAATTGAGTCCTGAAATCAAATCATTGCTTGAAAAGTATTGGCATGATATTACAAGGGTTTCATCTAATGCAAGAGATGTTTTGAAATTAAGAGTGGGGTGTAAAGTTCATGATCCTCATCCAAAACACTTATTAGACACAACACAAATCAAATTTTATAAGAAATGTTTAGATGAGGTTGTGTTACCTGGGCAAATTACTCTTAGTCAAAGATCATTTGAAAAATGAAAGCCTTGGTATGTGACAATCAATAAGAAATGAATATCTTGTTGTTGCAAAACACATGTTCAATTTCGTTATCACTATGATGTTTTTCGATATATACGATGTAGTTTACATGCTAACAATATTACGGAGAATTGTGACATTAATATACCACCTAAGAAAATCAAGGAGTTTGTAGCAAGTTTTTTTTGTGAAAGATCAAATGGGGAAATATATTTCTAAAGTTCATGTATTTCCGGACAGTGCACTAGTTGTAGAAATTTTTCATTAATTTGGCATTGCATGCATGAAATTAGTGAAAATGGTTTTGGACAACAATTAGTGGATTATAAAATATTTAAGAATATTGAGTATCATCTAAAAGATGGAAAAATTGGAAAGAGATGTGAATTAATCACATAAAAACTTAGTGTACATGCATTCATTTTAGAATTCAAGAGTAAGATATTTCCAAAATACGTGAAACACTCTCAATATACTAAATGGCTCAATGGTCAATTCCACACATGTAGAAATACATTTCCAATTGGTACTATACTATCAGTGGTCGACTTTGTAGAAAATTATACTCTTGCTCCACAACAGGAAACTCCAGACCAATACTACAATTCAATGCAAGTGACTATGTTTGTTCATATTGTTTGTAGACATGCACATGATAATATAGAGGATGATAGAAGAATCGTGAGGGCGTACCAATTCTATTTAAGTGATAATTGGATGCACTGCCAGAGTTTGTTCAAGATTGTTTTCATAAATTTTATATTAATTTAAGAGAATGATAAATCCACATGAGAGAACATCTTATATGGTATGATAATTGTACGGGTCAATTTAAGAATGCTCGAATGTTTTATTGGCTTAGTAGGGTTCACAAGGAAACCAATAGACCACATATGTGGAGTTTTTTTTAAGCTAGACATGGTAAAGGAGAACATGATGGAGCTGGTGCATGTGTGAAGAGAATTTTGGCTAGAGAGCAATTAAAATTTGAGGATGCAGCTAAATTTAAAGATGCATGTGCTATTGTGGATTGGTGCAATTCAAGATTACCTGTAGCATCAAACAAGAACCATACAATTAAATGATATTTTTCCTTAATTAAAGAAAATGACATTCCACATAGACTTGACTGTGAGACAATTAGTGGATCATCATCATGGCATTCATTTAAAAGTTTAGATGCAAGAACATGGACTTTGTGGACAATTAGAGCTTGCATGTTTTTGTCAATTTTGTATTTCAGGTGATTGGAATTCTCGCTGGAATAAAGAATGGGTCAAAGAGTGGAAGCAAAGATCGCTAACACCTAATCAAACATATGAGAAAAATGAAACAACACTTGAAGACAATGATGAAATATTTGCATCAGAGGACTACGATCGTCTTTCAGATCTTGTACAAAAAGGTAATTGTATTTTCTATATCAATTTATATTTGAATTCAAATATTGGTATAAGTTTTTTTTTTTTGCAATTAAAATATATGGTAATTTAATTATTGTCAATTTATATTTCAATTTGTAGGACATGTGTATGTTGTTGTTGCACCTAAGAACAATGAAGAGGAAACAAAGTATTGGTTGACTAGATGTGTTGAGACCAAACATAAGTTAGTACAACCTAGAAAAGATGATGATGGCTTTCATTATCCTACAGGTTCAATGGTGGTTGTTGGCACCTGGTTACAAAAATACTTAACAAGGAAGAATGGTTTGCCTACATTCAAAGACTATGAAAAACATAAGAAGATTATACAGTACTCACATTTTCTTTTGGAAACTAATATAAAGCTATCAAGATATCATGGGAAATTGTTTAAGAAAGAGTTTTGGTCAATTTCTATGGAAGAACATGAGATGATTATAGATGCACTGCAGAAAAGAGAGGATGCATATGGTACAATGGAATAAGTATATACATGTATTTAGATATATGCGTACTTCTAGAATTTTGTATAACTTCATATATAATTTATTTCATTTTTACATCACCTTAACATGTCATAATCTTATTATGTATGCATTGTAGAAAATTGAGGCTTGTGGTACAATGGAATAAGTTAAAACACAAGTAAATATACATGTGTATTTATGAATTTTTTGATACCTATGTATATATCTATTAAAACACAAGCAAGTATACATGTGTATATATCTATTTAAATACTTTCATCCCCTTAAGAGGTCCCCTTAAGTCAACCCAATTTTTTCACCCCTTAAGATATCCCCTTAAGATATCCCTTTAAGACATCCCCTTAAGAATTCCCCTTAAGATATCACCTTAAGACTTCCCCTTAATATATCCCCTTAAGACTTCCCCTTAAGACGTCCCCTTAAGTCAACCCAATTTTTTCTCCCCTTAAGATATCCCCTTAAGACATCCCCTTAATTCAACCCAATTTTTGCAACCCTTAAGATATCCCCTTAAGACGTCCCCTTAAGTCAACCAAATTTTTGCACCCCTTAAGATATCCCCTTAAGACTTCCCCTTAAGATATCCTTGCAAGTCATCATCTTATCTATCCCCTTAAGTACATGTTCTTGATTTCATAATTATTTTTTCCAAAAGATTGTAGTTACTTATTAAATTTGTTTCTATTATTGCATATTGCTAGTTGAATCTTTCTTAAGGTATATAGCGACACCATTTTGTTTGAAGAACTTTTAATGAACGTTATTTTAAAATATGGTAAGTATGATGGTATTACATTTAAATACTCACAAACATTAATTTTTAGTTGAATTTTTCTTCGTATTTACTATGTTCACAAAATTTTAGTTAAGTTTATTAATTTTTTTTTCCTATTATTGCATGTTGCTAGTTGAATTTTGCTTTAGGTCCATAGCGACACCATTTTGTTTTAAGAAATTTTAATGAATGACATCAACTTAAATATGGTAAGTATGATGGTATTAAATTTACATACTCACAAACATTAATTTGTAGTTGAATTTTCCTTCATATTTACTATGTTCACAAAATTTTAGTTAAGTTTTTTTTTTTTTTTTTTCCTATTGTTGCATGTTGCTAGTTGAATTTTGCTTCAGGTCCATAGCGACACCATTTTGTTTGAAGAAATTTTAATGAACGTCATCAACTTAAATATGGTAAGTATGATGGTATTACATTTACATACTCACAGACTTTAATTTGTAGTTGAATTTACTATGTTCACAAAATTTTAGTTAAGTTTAGTTAAATTTGTAAATGCTTTTGGCTTCATATTTACTATGTCCACATAATTTTAGTTACTTATTAAATATTTTTATATTGTTGCAGGTTGCTAGTTCCATTTTAGTCTAGGACTATAGTGACGTCATTTTGTTGATGACCCAAATCTTTTTATTATTGCACAAACCTATATTGTTTTATTACTAAAACTACTAAGGACATGTTCATTCATTCTATCTTGAATATCGAGAAGATTTTAATTTTCACATTGTTTTATATCTTGTTCTTTTTGTCATTTTCTTTTAATGTTCAAATTGTATACAATAGATATATACATAATTTGTCCATCAAATAAATCATGTAAATAAAACCCATGTAAATATAAATTGTCTAAAATATAGTGTCCATAACATAAAACCCATGTAAATATCAAGTGTCTAAAATCAAGTGTTTGTAACATAAAACATCAAGTGTGTATAATATAAAATATCAAGTGTCCATAACATAAAATATCTAGTGTCCTAGTATCAAGTGTTTGTACAACATAAAACATAAACTGTATATAATATAAAATATGCATGAAATCATGCGTCCCTGAAGTCCAAAGTTATCTTAAAAATTAACTTTAATAACATTTATAAAAATTAACTCTTGAGAAGAAGTTATTACCATGACATTTTCTATGTCTCCTCAAATGTCTTGGTGGACATCATGACCTGTCGCATGGTGTTGTCCCTCTTGGGACTCTATCTGCGTGAAATGATCAACACCAATACTATAAAAATGAATTTTAATATTTTAATACAATTTATATAAAATTGTGAAGAACAATTTAAAATTACCATCTGGACATCCATTTCTTGTCTTGGTCCCTCTTGGTACTCAATCTATGTGGTATCGCCAGTAGTTACCTACATATACAAAGATTCACAAGTTTAGTTGTGTAGGAAATTGCACTAATTTGTTGTAAGGGGTTAAATTGTGCTTTAATACATGGAAATTCATTGATACATGGAAATTCATTGATAAATTTTGATAGTAAATTACCTCTGGTGGCTCAACATCCAGTACAAAGGACAGTGGTGAACCACTAGGCATAGTGTCTCTCAGTGGATCATGACCCCCTATTTTACAACACATTTCTTTTAGAAATGTACGGGTTTATTTAAGACTTAATTGAAGGAAAAATTAAAAATTTACTTCACTAATCTCTTGATTTCTCTAATCATACTCCATGAGATGTGCCAATAGGTGTCAAGGAAAAAATTATCCCATCTAGTGCTAAGCTTGATGGCTCTCCGCCCATAGTCTGTTCACAAGCACATACATACATGTATTTTGAATAAATTAAATTCATATTTCACATGATCTAAAAACATAAAAATTGTGTACATGTGTTCAAATTAAATTAAAAAGAAATATAGGTGAGAACATATTTGTACCTATTGATTGTGGTGATCGAGAGGATGGTCTCTAGTAGTGAGCATATCCACATATGATCAAAAATAATGTGATACTCCATGTGATGGAGAAGTAGCCTCGCCCTCCTGAGGCATATGACCATAACACATCTCATTGCAATTCGTGCAGAGATTAGGCTCTGCTGCAGGAATTGCAATGTGTGTGGACTGCTCCTTGAGGCTGGTAGTCAACAAGCTCAATGATTCAAGTGTTGAGACCATGGATTGATGATAAAATGGAATAGGTAATATAGGTGCTGGAGGATCCAAGAGAGGTGCGGGTGGCACGGGTCTCCTAGGGTCAATCCTATCTCCTTGCCTATTTTGAGGCATACCAAGACCGACCCCATGGAAATATCTAATATCAAAGTAGTTGGGTTTTCTACCCAACACAAACTCAACATATATTTTTTACAAAAAATAAAAAGGAACTTCTTGGTTTGCATGGGGAGGTGATCAAAACACATGCACCAACGACTCCAAAAATTATTAACCATTCCATCGTGTCTACACCACCTCGTGGAAATGTGTTTTTTATTATGGATGGGCTCATGTGTTTTTGGGTCAATTAAATATGGAGCAATTGTGTCCTTTGTGATTTTTAACTCATTGATTTGTTGGTAGGGGAGGCCATCGGCATAATATTGCCTCATCTCCTCTCTCCAAGCATTATGGCCACTGAGATCCCCATCAATGGATCTCATAAAATCTACAATGCTTTGCATTGTAGCAATGTATCGGTGCACATGTAGAGGAACAAATGGTTGATTTATAAGAGAATCAATGTTTCCAACTATAGAATTAATATTCTCATCAACTAACACACTGAAGCATTCAAAATCATTCAGATTGGGTTGTGGTGGAGGTGGAGGAGGTGGGGGTGGGGGGGGAGGTGGCGGTGGGGGTGGAGGTGGAGGATCTGGACCATGATTAATCAAATCATCAATATTAAAATCATCCATGATGATATGCACAAAATATACCCTACGCATATAACTG